>JARQOD010001056.1:0-110994 GCA_033576555.1 Oophaga sylvatica | reverse complement strand
GTCCCGGGGGGGGGGGGGCACAAAAAAAATTTTCCACCCAAACCGGTATTATTCTGGCCCCATCGCTGACTTTGTCGGGTTGTTGAGAAAATAGCTTTGCGAGCCCCCACATTTTTTTCAACGTTTTTTTGCCCCTTTTAATTTAAACCCCCTTACAGGGTATGAAATTTTGCACACTACATCATGTCTTTGTTAGTGAAAACCTTTATACCCAAATACATGAAATGACATGGTTAACTGTATGTAAACCATGTGTTATTTCTTGGGGGGGTCTGTAATTTCACAAAAGCGGGAAATTGAATTAGCGGTATTATGCTATTTTAAAAGTGTATAAACCCAAAAATATATGCTTTATATATATAATGTCCCCAATGAATGTATATATTTACATATATATATGTATTCAAATTGTGTATACGTATTCTTTCCATTGTTTATTTTAAAACTGTCCCGTGTGATTTTTCAGTATAGCCCGGGGGTGAAATTTCGGGATTTTCTAAAGGGAAAACCCATTTCCAAATTTTAAACGCAAATCACATGTGCGATCCGTTTGTAATTTGATTTTTCACGCACCCCCAAAACTTCATTTGGGGATTTTGCCCACAATTCCCGGGAACAATCGCAGCATACTCCATAGATTAAAAATTGGTCCGACTGCAATGCGATATTTCATCGCTTTGCAGTCGTACGATTTTGTTGCCAGTGTGACTCCGGCCTGAGAGCGTCTGTGTGTGACTCCTGAAATATATACAGAGATTGAAATTTTCCCCTATAATATATACACCTGGTATCTTGTGATACAGTACCCTTTTTCTGCTTTTTATAAACTGGTCTAATCCATACTGAGCCTGAGAGCGTCTGTGTGTGACTCCTGAAATATATACGGAGATTGAAATTTTCCCCAATACTATATACACCTGGCATCTTCTGATGCAGTTCCCTTTTTCTGCTTTTTATATTCTGATCTAATCCATACTGAGTCTGAGAGCGTCTGTCTGTGACTCCTGAAATATATAAGGAGATTTACAATTTTCCCCTATACTATATACAGCTGGTATCTTGTCATACAGTACCTTTTTTCTGCTTTTTATATTCTGGTCTAATCCTAACTGAGCCTGAGAGCATCTGTCTGTGACTCCGGAAATATATACGAAGATTTACAATTTTCCCCTATTCTATATACACCAAGTATCTTGGGATACAGTACGCTTTTTCTGCTTTTTATGTTCTTTGCTTAATCCATACTGAGTGAGCGTCTGTGTGTGACTACGGAAATATATACGGAGATTTAAATTTTCCCCTTCACCGTATACAGCTGTACGCTTCTGATACAGTGCCATACATCTGCTGGTATTTTTGGTACATTTTCCCAAATGTGAGGAAGTATGCTGGAAGAGGCTGCGGACGTGGGCGGGGTGGCCAGCTGGTACTGAAGGTGGTGGTGGTGCATCTGCTTATAGTGCCAAAAGCACAATAGCACCTTATGCAGGAGGTGTTGAGCCTGCGTTATCGTCTGGCTCCAGAAGGCCTGGAAGGCTCCCTTTTCTGGGAGTAGGTGTCACGCTGTCTAATGATATGACTACAATGTCAGTAAACTATTTATACAAGAACCACACTCTATACAACATATAGTTTAGCAACATAAGAATGTAAGTATAAAATAGATTTACCTGACACAATATCAGCAGAACTTAGGGTTAATCTTGAGGACTAGATGTGCAGAGACGATATCAATTGAACTCAGGGTTAATCTTGAGGACTTGATGAGCTGTAACAGGAAAGAGGAGGACCGGGGTCTAACCTGACCCTACACTGGGGTCCTAACTAATCCCTTACCTTGGAGGTACTGATAATGGTTCAGAGGTCCAAGTCTCCAGCCTAACCCTGTCTCCTATCAGACCCTGAACCCTGTAATCAGTCCTAAGAAGGATCCTGACTACCACCAAAGGGATATGGGCTGATCTCAGCTAAATACACAGATTAGACATATAAGACAGACAGGATAGCACTCTCTTGCATACACACTCAAACACCGAAGGAACATAAATGGTCTGGGAAATAAACTCTAAGCAAGTTAAGCTTAAAACAACTAAGGAGCTCTCAACAGATTCATTCCTATCTGTGGTCTGCATGAAGTGTTTCACTGGCAACTCCCAAAGCAGACAACCAGAAACTCAAAGGAAACCAATCAACAATAATCAATTGCAGCCGGGAGAAACTGCACCCAGTCCCAGCACCGAGCACAGACAGAATTAACTCCCTAGCTGCCAAACACAAAGAAACAGCAACTCAGCTGTGAGAAGTCAAAATGTGCAACCGCGACGATCTTCGTGGCAATGCACACATGACAGTACCCCCCCTTCTACGAGGGGCCTCCGGACCCTCAGGGCCAGGCCTGCCCGGGTGAGTTCTGTGGAAGGTCCGAACCAAACGATCTGTGTTAACATCAGACGCAGGGACCCACGTCCTCTCCTCCGGACCATACCCCTTCCAATGCACCAAGTACTGAAGGGACCGGCGATTCAGGCGAGAGTCAATGATTTTTGATACTTGAAATTCCAAGTTACCATTGACCAACACTGGAGGAGGAGGTAGAGGTGACGGTATGACTGGTGCCACATACCTTTTAAGTAAAGACTTGTGGAACACATTATGAATTTTAAAAGTAGAAGGGAGTTCCAGACGAAATGCCACAGGATTAATTATGGAACTGATCCTGTACGGCCCGATGAATCTGGGACCCAGTTTCCAGGAGGGCACTTTAAGTTTTATATTCCTGGTAGACAACCATACCAGATCGTTCACATTCAGATCTGGACCAGAAACTCTCCTCCTATCAGCCATACGTTTGTAACGGTTCCCCATCGTACTCAAATTATTCAATACACCTCGCCACACAGAAGCAAGTGACGACGAGAAACGCTCCTCTTCAGGAACCCCAGAAGGACCCCCCCCATTGAAAGTACAAAACTGGGGATGAAAACCATATGCCCCAAAAAACGGGGACTTACCAGTGGACTCGCTCCGCCTGTTGTTAAGAGCGAACTCTGCCAGAGGCAAGAAAGATGACCAGTCCTCCTGGTTCTCCGAGACAAAACACCGGAGATATGTCTCTAAACTCTGATTCAGACGCTCTGTCTGACCATTGGTCTGTGGATGAAAAGCCGAGGAAAACGACAATTGCATCCCCCGACGTAAACAAAATGCCCTCCAAAATTTGGACACAAACTGAGACCCCCTATCTGACACCACATCAGAAGGCAACCCATGAAGTCTCACGATCTCCCTAATGAACACCTGCGCCAGAGTTTTAGCATTAGGGAGTGCAGGAAGAGCAACGAAATGTGCCATCTTACTGAACCTGTCAACAACCACCAGTATGACAGTATTCCCTGACGACGGAGGAAGATCCGTAATGAAGTCCATAGATAAATGAGTCCATGGACGCTCCGGAAGTTTCAAGGGTAAAAGGGTCCCAGATGGACGGGTATGAGGAGTTTTAGAGCGAGCACAAACCCCACAGGACGCGACAAAAGTTATAACATCTTTATTAGCGTTAGGCCACCAAAATCGGCGAGAAAGGAGATCTAAAGTAGCCTTACTCCCTGGATGTCCTGCTAAAGCAGAATTATGATGTGCCTCAATAACCTTTTGTCTCAACTGATTCGGGACAAACAGTCTCCCTGGAGGTCCTGCAGGGGCGTCCCCCTGAGCCTCTAACACCTCCTCCTCAAGCTCAGAACATACAGCCGACACTACCACCCCCTCCTGAAGGATAGGAATCGGGTCATCCGTTTTCCCGGCCCCTGGGAAACTGCGAGACAAAGCATCAGCCTTTACATTCTTAGACCCCGGACGATAAGTGACGACAAAATTAAACCTGGTAAAAAACAGCGACCATCGAGCTTGTCTGGAATTCAGACGCTTAGCGGATTCTAAATACAGCAGGTTCTTGTGATCAGTAATAACGGTGACCGGGTGGACTGCCCCCTCCAAAAAGTGACGCCATTCTTCAAAAGCCAATTTAATGGCCAAAAGTTCCCTATTGCCGATATCATAATTCCTTTCGGCGGACGACAATTTCTTAGAAAAGAAAGCGCACGGATGCCATTTACCAGGGGACGGACCCTGGGACAATATAGCACCCACCTCTACGTCAGACGCGTCCACCTCCACAATGAACGGCTGAGATACATCTGGTTGGATGAGAACGGGTGCCGAAGCAAAACATCTCTTTAAAGAGGAAAAGGCTTGGCAAGCTTTGTCCGACCACCTAGAAAAATCCGTCCCTTTTCTCGTCATGTCCGTGAGAGGTTTGACGACAGACGAGAAATTACAAATAAATTTCCGGTAGTAATTAGCAAACCCCAAAAAATGCTGCAGAGCCTTAAGATCCCCTGGCTGATCCCATTCAAGCACTGCTCTCACCTTTTCAGGGTCCATACGGAAACCGGAGGCTGACACCAAAAAACCCAAGAACTGAAGTTCCTGTACGGCAAAAACACACTTCTCCAGTTTGGCGTATAGTTTATTGTCTCGCAAGATCTGCAACACCTGTCTCACATGCTCCTGGTGAGACACAAGATCTGGCGAGTAAATTAAAATGTCATCCAAATATACGACCACAAACACCCCCACAAGGTGACGAAAAATGTCATTAACAAAATGTTGGAATACTGCTGGTGCAGTAGTCAGACCAAAAGGCATAACCAGGTTTTCATAATGTCCCTCCAGCGTGTTAAACGCCGTTTTCCACTCATCCCCCTCTTTTATTCTAATCAGATTATACGCCCCCCTGAGATCCAATTTAGAGAACCATTTGGCGCCAACAATTTGATTGAAGAGATCAGGAATAAGAGGGAGTGGATACGGATCTCGAACAGTAATCCGATTAAGTTCGCGGAAATCCAAGCAAGGGCGTAGGCCTCCATCTTTTTTCTTCACAAAGAAGAACCCCGCGGCTACAGGGGAAGATGAAGGTCTAATATGCCCTTTGGCCAGACTTTCGGAAATATAATCTTTCATAGCCAGTCTTTCAGGACCAGAAAGATTATACAACCTAGCTTTAGGTAACTTAGCATCAGGAAGAAGATTAATAGAGCAGTCATACACACGATGAGGAGGCAACTCCCGACACCCCTCCTCAGAAAAAACATCCCCAAAATCCTCCAAAAAAGGAGGCAATGTACTAGGTACGACTGCACTGATGACTGTGTTCATGCAGTTGCTTTTGCAAAACTCACCCCATTGGCTTATCTCTCTGGACTGCCAATTAATTACAGGGTTATGTTTAACCAGCCAAGGAAGTCCCAACACAATGGGAGTAGGTAGACCCTCCAACACATAACAAGATAATTGTTCCCTATGTATTGCCCCTACCCGAAGGTCAATGTTATGAACCTCATGAACAAAGCTACCTTGGCCGAGAGGCCTGGCGTCAATGGAAAAAATAGGGATCGGTTTGACCAATACACTCAGATGCATACCTTGAGCCTGAGCAAACTGAGCGTCAACCAGATTGGCGCCGGAACCACTATCCAGAAGAACAGACAATCTCTTCACTCTAGTACCAAACACCACCTCCACTGGTACAAGGAACTGAGAAGAACCGGCAGATGAAATACATACTCCCAGGTTGTCATCCACCACACAACCTGGGATTAGCAGTTTTCCGGCGACTTTTTACTTAACAAGACATGGGATGGACATTCTCCAACAAAATGTCCCTCTTTCCCGCAGAAAAAACACCTTCTAGTCCTGCGGCGTGCCGCCAATCCCCTACTACGAAAAGATGTCCCTCCCAACTGCATAGGCTCATCCGAACAGACAAGGGGAACCTCAACATAAGGGACTTTAGTAGTAGGTGGAGTAACAACAGGGAGTGGAGTTACCTCACCCCTCTCCCGAAGCCTTCTATCAGTACGGATAGCTAGGGCCATAGCAGCCTCCAGAGAAGGAGGAGACTCATACTGAGCCAAAACGTCTTTTAATTTGTCAGAAAGCCCATGAGAAAACTGGCTCCTAAGAGCTGGGTCATTCCACTGAGTATCCGTGGCCCATCTACGAAACTCAGAAGCAAATTCCTCCGCAGGACGATCTCCCTGCTGTATCTTACGTAATTTAGTCTCAGCTAGAGAGACCCGATCTGGGTCATCATATACCAATCCCAGAGCAGTAAAAAATTGATCTACAGACTGTAGAGCCGGGGATCCCGGAGGAAGGGAAAATGCCCAGGATTGAGGGTCCCCTTGAAGAAGTGAGATAACAATTCCCACTCTCTGCTCATCACTCCCTGATGATCGCGGCCGAAGCCGAAAATATAATTTACATGCCTCCCGGAAGGTAAAATATTTGTCTCGCCCACCAGTGAACCTATCTGGAAGAGCCACCTTAGGTTCAACTCTGGTTTGCTCCAGGGGAGACAAAACTTTGGACTTAATGTCCGTCAGCTCCATGGATAATCCCTGCAACTGCAGAGCCAGCTGGGCTACTGGATCCATGGTAACTAGAGATAATTTTTTATGGCCAGTGAAAATGTCACGCTGTCTAATGATATGACTACAATGTCAGTAAACTATTTATACAAGAACCACACTCTATACAACATATAGTTTAGCAACATAAGAATGTAAGTATAAAATAGATTTACCTGACACAATATCAGCAGAACTTAGGGTTAATCTTGAGGACTTGATGAGCTGTAACAGGAAAGAGGAGGACTGGGGTCTAACCTGACCCTACACTGGGGTCCTAACTAATCCCTTACCTTGGAGGTACTGATAATGGTTCAGAGGTCCAAGTCTCCAGCCTAACCCTGTCTCCTATGAGACCCTGAACCCTGTAATCAGTCCTAAGAAGGATCCTGACTACCACCAAAGGGATATGGGCTGATCTCAGCTAAATACACAGATTAGACATATAAGACAGACAGGATAGCACTCTCTTGCATACACACTCAAACACCGAAGGAACATAAATGGTCTGGGAAATAAACTCTAAGCAAGTTAAGCTTAAAACAACTAAGGAGCTCTCAACAGATTCATTCCTATCTGTGGTCTGCATGAAGTGTTTCACTGGCAACTCCCAAAGCAGACAACCAGAAACTTAAAGGAAACCAATCAACAATAATCAATTGCAGCCGGGAGAAACTGCACCCAGTCCCAGCACCGAGCACAGACAGAATTAACTCCCTAGCTGCCAAACACAAAGAAACAGCAACTCAGCTGTGAGAAGTCAAAATGTGCAACCGCGACGATCTTCGTGGCAATGCACACATGACAGTAGGTAAACCCCTTTTAAAGCCGGTGTTAGAACCCTCTTGTTAGGTTTTGTTTCAGTTTGCTGGTCACATGACCTTTTTTCCCTATTAAGTCTGGCTCCGCCCTTCTGGCTTTGCTGGACTTCATTGTATTATCTACTCTTAAGCTAGCCAGGTGCTTAGGTGCGTTTTTCAGTCAGTTTTGCTTGATCTTAGGATCTCTAAGTAATTTGTTTTCTGTTTAATTATCTCTGCTACAATTTCTGTTAGGAGGTGTTCACCTTCTCTCCCAGTCCCTAGATCTTGTAGGGATTCCTCCCTCGCAACTATAGGTCTTCGTTCAGACTAGCTAAGGACTTTAGCGGGTCTGGTCGCAGGATCAGGTTCCCCGTTACATCGTAGGGATTGAGCTTAGTTCTATTGTAGGGACAGAATTCCCATCTTTCCTTAGTGCTTGTAGCAGATCATAACAGTAAGTCCAGCCAAGGAAAAAAAAAATCTCTAAGGAAAGATTTTCTGTTTTCATCATGGTGTCGGTTCAGGATTTGGCTCAACGCCTGCAGGGACTCTCTCTGGAGGTGGCTGAGATCCAGCAACACGTGAGTACTTGTTCTGGAGCACATTTCGTGGAGCCAAAGGTACGTTTGCCTGATTTATTTTTTGGTGAACAACAAGATTTTTTTTCTTTTAAAAATGCTTGCTTGTTGTATTTCCGTTGAGACCCAGATCCTCTGGTGATGAATCACAGCGCATAGGGTTCATAATGTCACTTTTGCGCAAAGAACCTCAGGAATGGGCCTTTTCTCTGCAGCCTAGTGATCCATGCTTTAGATCAGTGGATAGTTTTTTTTTCTGCTTTGGGGTTATTGTATTACGATCCAGATCATGTTTCATCAGCTGAGACAGAATTGAGACGTTTGAGACAGGGATCAGGTAATGTGGAAAAATATTGTACTCACTTCCGAAGGTGGTCCACTCAGGTGGGGTGGAACAATTCAGCTTTGAAAAGTTTATTTCTTGCAGGGTTAAGTGAAAGGGTTAAAGATTTGCTGATTGCTTATCCTATACCTGGTAACTTGCAATAGGCTATGCAATTAGCCATACGAGTGGATAGGAGACTGCGTGCAAGGGTTAATGAAAGTAAATCCTCTGACATGTCAGCTCCTGGTCTGGAGAGGGACTGTACTGACATTGGAGGGCCAATGGAAATTGGAGCAATGGCACCTCACTCTCGGGAAAAAGACCGCAGATTTGCTGAAGGTTTGTGTTTCTATTGTGGCAAATCTAAGCATTTTATTAAGAACTGTGCGCTTCAAATGAATAAAGAGAAAAAAAAAATGAGGTCAGTTTTGCCCGTATAGCGTGTTTAAACAATAAAGGTGTCTTTCTTTCGGCTACCACTGCTGTTGAGGAGGAATTAATGGAGTTTCGGGTATTTGTGGATTGTGGTTCAACTCTCAATGTGATTGATGGGAAATTTTTGGAAAAACTAAAATTAAAACCCAAACTTCTGTCTTCCCCTATTAATGTGGTTTCTGTAGATGGTTCTCCCTTGAAAAATGTTGCTCACCATATCTGTGAATTTCCTCTTACTTTTAATGGTGTTCATCAAGAGAATTTGGATTTGGTAGTTTTGAATAATTTGCCCTCACCAGTGATTTTGAGGTTACCTTGGTTAAAATTGCACAATCCGGTACTGGATTGGTCTACCAATGAAATTAAGTCCTGGAGTCCTAATTGTTATGACAAGTGTTGTAACGGGTGTATTGCTGCTGTAGTTAAGGGGGAGTTACCTGTACCTATTCAGGATTTTTGGAAAGTTTTTTCTGATAAGGAATCGCAGGTATTGCCTCCTCATAGAGATTATGATTGTGCAATTGAATTTGTCCCTGGAGCAACTCTTCCTAAAAGTCGTTTATTTAATTTGACTATTCCTGAGAGAAAGGCTTTGGAGGAATACATACAGACAAGCTTGGCCGCCGATCACATTAGGCCTTCCAAATCTCCTGTGGCAGTTGGATTTTTTTTTGTTAAAAAAAAGGACGGCGGTTTACGGCCTTGTCTAGACTTTCGTGAGATTAATAAGATTAGTGTACGCAATCCTTACCCACTGCCATTGATTCCT
Source organism: Oophaga sylvatica (assembly GCA_033576555.1). Lineage (NCBI taxonomy): Eukaryota > Metazoa > Chordata > Amphibia > Anura > Dendrobatidae > Oophaga > Oophaga sylvatica. The sequence continues at coordinate 101,611 of JARQOD010001056.1, read as the reverse complement.
GATTTGTTTAACCAGTTAGTGGGGGCCAAGTGGTTCTCGAAAATTGATCTTCGAGGGGCATACAATTTGTTGCGCATGAAGGAGGGGGATGAATGGAAGACTGCGTTTAACACTCCACTGGGTCATTTTGAGAATCTGGTCATGCCTTTTGGGCTTTTCAATGCCCCGGCATTTTTTCACAATCTTATTAATGACATCCTTACTTTGATCGGCAGAAGTGTGGTTGTGTATTTGGATGACATTTTGATTTATTCACCGGATTTGGAGTCTCATTGGAGGAGTGTGCGTGAAGTATTACAGTTACTGAGTGTGGAAAGATGTATATCTTTCCTATATCAAAATGGAGGATACCAGAATGTACCTCATCTTAGTTACTGAGTGATAATTCACTTTTTGCCAAGCTAGAAAAATGTGAGTTCGCTGTACAGAGACTTAGTTTTTTGGGCTACATTGTCTCCAGTGAAGGTTTTGAGATGGACCCGGTGAAAGTGCAAGCTGTGCAGGATTGGCCTAGACCTATTGGTGTGAAATCAATACAGAGGTTTTTGGGGTTCGCCAATTATTATACAAAATTCATTAAAAAAATTTCTGTGATTGCCAAACCTCTGACCGATCTCACCAGGAAAGGTGCTGATGCGGTTCAGTGGACTACTGAGGCCATTGAGGATTTTGTGTTGCTAAAGGAGAAGTTCAGCTCTGCTCCCATCCTTACGCAGCCTGATGTGACTAAACCATTTTTGGTTGAGGTTGATGCTTCTTCTGTGTGGGGCTCGGCGCGGTGTTGTCTCAGGAAAAGACGGATGGAGTACATCCCTGTACTTTTTTTTTCAAATAAATTTTCTGAGTCTGAACTAAATTATGATATCGGTAATCGGGAATTGTTGGCAATTAAACTCGCATTTGAACACTGGCATCATTTTTTGGAGGGAGCGGAATTTCCCGTTCAAGTCTTCACCGATCATAAAAATCTGGTCTACCTTGATGCTGCCAAACGCTTGAATGCCCGTCAGGCTAGGTGGGCACTGTTTTTCTCGCGGTTTAATTTTACCGTTACTTACATCCCAGGTACTAAAAATGTTAAAGCTGATGCTTTGTCTCGCAGCTTTTCTCCTATGTGGGTACTGAGGAGGAGGAAAACATTTTGCAAGAGGGGGTTGTCATTGCTGTTTTGGACTCTGTGTTGGAAGATGAGATTCTTAAAGCACAGGAGAATGCCCCATCTAACACGCCGCATGGGAGGTTGTTTGTGCCTGGTACCCTGAGGAGAGATTTGTTTGTTGAATGTCATGACTCTCGGTTGGCAGGTCATCCTGGAATCTCTGAGACCAAGAGACTTGTGGGTCGCAGCTTTTGGTGGCCTGGATGGCAGAAGGAAGTCATTAAGTGGGTGCGTCAATGCACTGTGTGTGCTAGATCTAAGTCTTCTCATACTCCTGCTGCGGGGTTGCTTTGCCCTCTGGAGGTCCCTAGTGCACCTTGGACACATTTGGCTATGGACTGACCTTCCCCCCTCTGAGGGTTTCACTGTCATCTGGGTGGTCATGGACCGTTTTAGCAAGATATGTCACTTGGTTCCTTTCATCAAACTTCCCTGCGCTAAGACTCTCGCTAAGGCCTTTGTCAAGGAAATTGTCAGACTACATGGTGTTCCTACTGACATTGTTACTGATAGGGGACCTCAGTTTGTGGCTCGTTTTTGGCTCGCCTTTTGTGACAGGTTGGGAGTTCATTTGTCGTTTTCATCCGGATATCATCGTGAGTCTAATGGCCAGACAGAAAGTTAAAACCAGGATGTTGAGCAGTTCTTGCGTTGTTTTGTGACTGATAATCAAGAGGGGTGGTTTGAGTTTCTGCCACTTGCTGAGTTTGCTCTTAACAACCATACATCCGCTTCTGCTGGTTGTTCGCCTTTTTTTTGTTGTACTGGGAGACATCCGTCGTTTGGGTCATTTTCCAAGTTGGGATCGGCTGTACCTGAAGAGGAGAATTTTTCTGGTGTTTTGGAGAGAGTTTGGACTGATGTGCGTGGTAATCTTCAGGAGGCTAACAAAAGATCCAAAGTGTATTTTGATAGAAAACGACAAGAGGTTTTGTTTGCTATTGGTGACATGGTTTGGTTGTCCTCTAAGAATCTGCGCTTGAGGATTCCATCTAAGAAATTGGGTCCCAAGTTTGTAGGGCCCTTTAAGGTGCTTCAGGTTATTAACCAATCTGCTGTTAAGTTGGAGCTTCCTACCTCCTGGAAGATTAATCCGGTGTTTCATGTTTCTCTCTTGAAAAAAGCTGAGGTCTCAGATGGAGACGTCTCTGCCACTGTTCTCCTGGTGGTGGAGGACGGGCAATATGAGATTTCCCGCATCCTAAATTCTAGACGGTATAGAGGGAGTTTGCAGTACCTCGTCTCTTGGAAGGGTTATGGACCCGAAGATAACTCATGGGTGAGGGCGGATAATGTTTCTGCGTCTAGACTTGTCAGAGCGTTTCACAAGAGGTTTCCAGATAAGCCTAAGTCCTAGGGGATCCGTAGGATCCTCTTAGAAGGGAGGGTACTGTTAGAACCCTCTTGTTAGGTTTTGTTTCAGTTTACTGGTCACATGACCTTTTTTCCCTATTTAGTCTGGCTCCGCCCTTCTGGCTTTGCTGGACTTCATTGTATTATCTACTCTTAAGCTAACCAGGTGCTTAGGTGCCTTTCTCAGTCAGTTTTGCTTGATCTTAGGATCTCTAAGTAATTTGTTTTCTGTTTAATTATCTCTGCTATAATTTCTGTTAGGAGGTGTCCACCTTTTCTCCCAGTCCCTAGATCTTGTAGGGATTCCTCCCTCGCAACTATAGGTCTTCGTTCAGACTAGCTGAGGACTTTAGCGGGTCTGGTCGCAGGATCAGGTTCCCCGTTACATCGTAGGGATTGAGCTTAGTTCTATTGTAGGGACAGAATTCCCATCTTTCCTTAGTGCTTGTAGCAGATCATAACAGCCGGAGCATCAGGAACAGATTTTGGCTTACATTGCCGAAACAGCCTCCAGCTCTATCGCCTACTCTTCTGAAGCTTCCAAAAATGCAAGCACTGAGTCGCCAGTGCAGGCTCCTGGTCAGGAACAACACCTTTCCTTGTGTCCTTCGCCCCCACCAACAGTGAAGGATGCGGCAGGCCACACTTCAGATTACTCCATGGAGCTCTTTTCACATACCATGCCTGGGTTATCAAGTCAGATCCCGAATTCCCCAGTCCAAGATGAATTTGACATGGAGTGCACTGATGCAAAGCCACTGCTATATGATTCTGCTGGTACATTCACCCAGAGCACTACATTGCCCAGAATCTGACCCTGATGAAACTCAGGTGCCCCTTCCGCATACTATACCACCTGACACGGTGACACAGAGGAAGGTGCAGATGAAATTGAATATGGGGTGATGGATGACCCAGTTGTTGACCCCGATTGGCATCCATTGAGGGAAGAGGGTGCCGCTAGCAATAGCTCAGAAGAGGAGGAGGATCCGCAGCAGGCATCGACATCGCAGCTGCGGTTATCTGTCAAGCCCGTAGCAATCCAAAAACGTGTTAAAAAAACAAAAAGGGTTGCAGGACAGCTTGGCCAGACGGTCAAATTAGCATAGCGTGCAAGCCCTTAAAATTTATCCCATAGTAGGAAGAGTGCAGTGTGGCACTTTTTTGACCAAAATCCTATTGATGAGGCAAAGGTTATCTGTAAGAATTGGGGTAGGACTTTGTCACGCTGTCTAATGATATGTATACAATGTCAGTAAACTATTAATACAGGAACAACACTCTATACAACAACTAGTATAGCAACATCAGCATGTAAGTATAGAATAGATTTACCTGACACGATATCTGCTGAACTCAGGGTTAATCTTGAGGACTTGATGAGCTGAAACAGGAAAGAGGTGGACCGGGATCTAACCTGACCCTACACTGGGGTCCTAACTAATCCCTTACCTTGGAGGTACTGATAATGGTTCAGAGGTCCAAGTCTCCAACCTAACCCTGTCTCCTATCAGACCCTGAACCCTGTAATCAGTCCTAAGAAGGATCCTGACTACCACCAAAGGGATATGGGCTGATCTTAGCTAAATACACAGATTAGACATATAAGACAGACAGGATAACACTCGCTTGCATACACACTCAAACACCAAAGGAACATAAATGGTCTGGGAAATAAACTCTAACCAAGTTGAGCTTAGAACAACTAAGGAGCTCACAACTAAAGTCTATACAGATTCATTCCTATCTGTGGTCTGCATGAAGGTTTCACTGGCAACTCCCCAAGCAGACAACCAGGAATTTAAAGGAAACCAATCAACAAATAATCAATTGCAGCCGGGAGAAACTGCACCCAGTCCCAGCACCGAGCACAGACAGAATTAACTCCCTAGCTGCCAAACACAAAGAAACAGCAGCTCAGCTGTGAGAAGTCAAAATGTGCAACCGCGACGATTTTCGTGGCAATGCACACATGACAGTACCCCCCCTTCTACGAGGGGCCTCCGGACCCTCAGGGCCAGGCCTGCCCGGGTGAGTTCTGTGGAAGGTCCGAACCAAACGATCTGCGTTAACATCAGACGCAGGGACCCACGTCCTCTCCTCTGGACCATACCCCTTCCAATGCACCAAGTACTGAAGGGACCGGCGATTCAGACGTGAGTCAATGATCTTTGATACTTGAAATTCCAAGTTACCATTGACCAACACAGGAGGAGGAGGTAGAGGTGACGGTATGACTGGTGCCACATACCTTTTAAGTAATGACTTGTGGAACACATTATGAATTTTAAACGTAGAAGGAAGTTCCAGACGAAATGCCACAGGATTAATTATGGAACTGATCCTGTACGGCCCGATGAATCTGGGACCCAGTTTCCAGGAGGGCACTTTAAGTTTTATATTCCTGGTAGACAACCATACCAGATCGTTCACATTCAGATCTGGACCAGAAACTCTCCTCCTATCAGCCATACGTTTGTAACGGTTCCCCATCGCACTCAGATTATTCAATACACCTCTCCACACAGAAGCAAGTGACGACGAGAAACGCTCCTCCTCAGGAACCCCAGAAGGACCCCCCCCATTGAAAGTACAAAACTGGGGATGAAAACCATATGCCCCAAAAAACGGGGACTTACCAGTGGACTCGCTCCGCCTGTTGTTAAGAGCGAACTCTGCCAGAGGCAAGAAAGAAGACCAGTCCTCTTGGTTCTCCGAGACAAAACACCAGAGATATGTCTCTAAGCTCTGATTCAGACGCTCTGTCTGACCATTGGTCTGCGGATGAAAAGCCGAGGAAAATGACAATTGCATCCCCCGACGTAAACAAAATGCCCTCCAAAATTTGGACACAAACTGAGACCCCCTATCTGACACCACATCAGAAGGCAACCCATGAAGTCTAACGATCTCCCTAATGAACACCTGCGCCAGAGTTTTAGCATTAGGGAGTGCAGGAAGAGCAACGAAATGTGCCATCTTACTGAACCTGTCAACAACCACCAGTATGACAGTATTCCCTGACGACGGAGGAAGGTCCGTAATGAAGTCCATAGATAAATGAGTCCATGGACGCTCCGGAAGTTTCAAGGGTAAAAGGGTCCCAGACGGACGGGTATGAGGGGTTTTAGAGCGAGCACACACCCCACATGACGCGACAAAAGTTATAACATCTTTATTAGCATTAGGCCACCAAAACCGGCGAGAAAGGAGATCTAAAGTAGCCTTACTCCCTGGATGTCCTGCTAGAGCAGAATTATGATGTGCCTCAATAACCTTTTGTCTCAACAGATTTGGGACAAACAGTCTCCCTGGAGGTCCTACAGGGGCGTCCCCCTGAGCCTCTAACACCTCCTCCTCAAGCTCAGAAAATACAGCCGACACTACCACCCCCTCCTGAAGGATAGGACTCGGGTCATCCGTTTTCCCGGCCCCTGGGAAACTGCGAGACAAGGCATCAGCCTTTACATTCTTAGACCCCGGGCGATAAGTGACGACAAAATTAAACCTGGTAAAAAACAACGACCATCGAGCTTGTCTGGAATTCAGACGCTTAGCGGATTCCAAATACAACAGGTTCTTGTGATCAGTAATAACGGTGACCGGGTGGACTGCCCCCTCCAAAAAGTGACGCCATTCTTCGAAAGCTAACTTAATGGCCAAAAGTTCCCTATTGCCGATATCATAATTCCTTTTGGCGGACGACAATTTCTTAGAAAAGAAAGCGCACGGATGCCATTTACCAGGGGACGGACCCTGGGACAATATAGCACCCACCCCTACGTCAGACGCATCCACCTCCACAATGAACGGCTGAGATGCATCTGGTTGGATGAGAACGGGTGCCGAAGCAAAACATTTCTTCAAAGAGGAAAAGGCTTGGCAAGCTTTGTCCGACCATTTAGAAAAATCCGTCCCTTTTCTTGTCATGTCAGTGAGAGGTTTGACGACAGATGAGAAATTACAAATAAATTTCCGGTAGTAGTTAGCAAACCCCAAAAAACGCTGCAGAGCCTTAAGATCCCCTGGCTGATCCCATTCAAGCACTGCTCTCACCTTTTCAGGGTCCATACGGAAACCGGAGGCTGACACCAAAAAACCCAAAAACTGAAGTTCCTGTACGGCAAATACACACTTCTCCAGTTTGGCGTATAATTTATTGTCTCGCAAGATCTGCAACACCTGTCTCACATGCTCCTGATGAGACACAAGATCTGGCGAGTAAATTAAAATGTCGTCCAAATATACAACCACAAACAGCCCCACAAGGTGACGAAAAATGTCATTAACAAAATGTTGGAATACTGCTGGTGCAGTAGTCAGACCAAAAGGCATGACTAGGTTCTCATAATGTCCCTCCGGCGTGTTAAACGCCGTTTTCCACTCATCCCCCTCTTTTATCCTAATCAGATTATACGCCCCCCTGAGATCCAATTTAGAAAACCATTTGGCGCCAACAATTTGATTGAAGAGATCAGGAATAAGAGGGAGTGGATACGGATCTCGAACAGTAATCCGATTAAGTTCGCGGAAATCCAAGCAAGGGCGTAGGCCTCCATCTTTCTTCTTCACAAAGAAGAACCCCGCGGCTACTGGGGAAGATGAAGGTCTAATATGCCCTTTGGCCAGACTTTCAGAAATATAATCTTTCATAGCCTGCCTCTCAGGACCAGAAAGATTATACAACCTAGCTTTAGGCAACTTAGCATCAGGAAGGAGATTAATAGAGCAGTCATACACGCGATGAGGAGGCAACTCCTGACACCCCTCCTCAGAGAAAACATCCCCAAAATCCTCCAAAAAAAGAGGCAATGTACTAGGCACGACCGCACTGATGACTGTGTTCATGCAGTTGCTTTTGCAAAACTCACCCCATTGGCTTATTTCTCTGGACTGCCAATTAATCACAGGGTTATGTTTAACCAACCAAGGAAGTCCCAACACAATGGGAGTAGGTAGACCCTCCAACACATAGCAAGATAATTGTTCCCTATGTATTGCCCCTACCCGAAGGTCAATGTTATGAACCTCATGAACAAAGCTACCTTGGCCGAGAGGCCTGGCGTCAATGGAGAATATAGGGATCGGTTTGACCAATACACTCAGATGCATACCTTGAGCCTGAGCAAACTGAGCGTCAACCAGATTAGCCCCGGAACCACTATCAAGAAGAACAGACAATCTCTCCACTCTCGTACCAACTACCACCTCCACTGGTACAAGGAACTGAGAAGAACTGGCGGATGAAATACATACTCCCAGGTTGTCGTCCACCACACAACCTGGGATTAACAGTTTTCCGGCGACTTTTGGCTCAACAAGGCACGGGATGGACATTCTCCAACAAAATGTCCCTCTTTCCCGCAGAAAAAACATCTTCTAGTCCTGCGGCGTACCGCCAATCCCCTCCTACGAAATGATGTCCCTCCCAACTGCATAGGCTCATCCGAACAGACAAGGGGAACCTCAACATAAGGGACTTTAGTGGTAGGTGGAGAAACAACAGGGAGTGGGGTTACCTCACCCCTCTCCCGAAGCCGTCTATCAGTACGGATAGCTAAGGCCATAGCAGCCTCCAGAGAAGGAGGAGACTCATACTGAGCCAAAACGTCATTTAATTTATCAGAAAGCCCATGACAAAACTGGCTCCTAAGAGCTGGGTCATTCCACTGAGTATCTGTGGCCCATCTACGAAACTCAGAAGCAAATTCCTCTGCCGGACGATCTCTCTGCTGTATCTTACGTAATTTTGTCTCAGTAAGAGAGACCCGATCTGGGTCATCATATACCAATCCCAGGGCAGTAAAAAATTGATCTACAGACAGTAGAGCCGGGGATCCCGGAGGAAGGGAAAATGCCCAGGATTGAGGATCCCCTTGCAGAAGTGAGATAACAATTCCCACTCTCTGCTCCTCACTCCCTGATGATCGAGGCCGAAGCCGAAAATACAATTTACATGCCTCCCGGAAGGTGAAAAATTTGTCTCGCCCACCAGTGAACCTGTCCGGGAGAGCAACCTTAGGTTCAACTCTGGTTTGCTCCAGGGGAGACAAAACTTTGGACTTAATGTCCGTCAGCTCCATGGATAATCCCTGCAACTGCAGAGCCAGCTGGGCTACTGGATCCATGGTAACTGGAGATAATTTTTATGGCCAGTGAAAATGTCACGCTGTCTAATGATATGTATACAATGTCAGTAAACTATTAATACAGGAACAACACTCTATACAACAACTAGTATAGCAACATCAGCATGTAAGTATAGAATAGATTTACCTGACACGATATCTGCTGAACTCAGGGTTAATCTTGAGGACTTGATGAGCTGAAACAGGAAAGAGGTGGACCGGGATCTAACCTGACCCTACACTGGGGTCCTAACTAATCCCTTACCTTGGAGGTACTGATAATGGTTCAGAGGTCCAAGTCTCCAACCTAACCCTGTCTCCTATCAGACCCTGAACCCTGTAATCAGTCCTAAGAAGGATCCTGACTACCACCAAAGGGATATGGGCTGATCTTAGCTAAATACACAGATTAGACATATAAGACAGACAGGATAACACTCGCTTGCATACACACTCAAACACCAAAGGAACATAAATGGTCTGGGAAATAAACTCTAACCAAGTTGAGCTTAGAACAACTAAGGAGCTCACAACTAAAGTCTATAGAGATTCATTCCTATCTGTGGTCTGCATGAAGGTTTCACTGGCAACTCCCCAAGCAGACAACCAGGAATTTAAAGGAAACCAATCAACAAATAATCAATTGCAGCTGGGAGAAACTGCACCCAGTCCCAGCACCGAGCACAGACAGAATTAACTCCCTAGCTGCCAAACACAAAGAAACAGCAGCTCAGCTGTGAGAAGTCAAAATGTGCAACCGCGACGATCTTCGTGGCAATGCACACATGACAGACCTTTAGCCGAGGGAAAAATCGTCGAAATTTGAATACCAGTTGCATGCTAAGACATTTAAACACCATGCACTCGCAAGCATGGACGGACTACAAAACCTCAGATAGCACATGTGCACCTGCTCCAACTGAAGGTAGCCAGCAACGCTATACCGCTTCCCCAATGTAAGCCCACTGGTTAGCACACCACCAGCAAGAAATGTTGAGATGCCTTCGCAAGGCCAAAGCAGTCAGGGAATCAAAATGTTTTTGCAACGAAAGACTGAATGTAGGCCATCACCACCACCACCACCATCACCATCACCAACCCCCTCTCAGTCCGCCATGTCCACGGCTAGTTCCCCCATATGCAGCTCTCAAGTCCAGCTCACCCTAGCAGACACTCTGAGTAGGACAAGAAAGTACTTATCCTCTCATCCGCGTACACTGGCTTTGAACTCCTACATTAGAGATGATGCCCTTCCGTTTGGTTGAAAGCGCAGCGTTCCGAGAGCTCATGGCCTACGCTGTCCCACGCTATGACCTACCCAGTCGGCACTTCTTTCCTAGAAAAGCTATCCCTGCCCTCCACCTGTATGTGAAAGACAGCATTGTCCATGCACTCAAACAATCAGCGAGTGGAAAGGTGCACCTCACAACAGATGCATGGGCCAGTAGGCATGGCCAGGGCCGTTACGTGTCTATCACTGTGCACTGGGTTAATGTGGTGGATGCAGGATCCACAGGGGACAACGCCGGTGGGACAGTGCTGCCTAGCCCATGGTATAGGCAACAGTTGGCTGTAGGAGTTCGAGCCTCCTCCTCCTCCAGAAGCGAAAGCTCATCGACAGAGTGCAGTCGCACCAGCACTCCATTGGCAGCTGCCAGTGTTGCACATGAGGTGTCCCACTATCGAACAGCTAATGGTAAGCATCAGCAAGCTGTTTTAAACATGATGTCTTTGGGCGACAACAGAATGACTGGGCAGTCTACATCTTGAGCCAGGCAAGGTAGTCAGTGATAATGGCCGTAATCTTATGGCGGCCATAGCCCTGGCAAAACTCAGACACATACCTTGCCTGGCTCACACCTTGAACCTGGTGGTGCAGTGCTTATTAAATAATTATCTACCTTTTGTGTCTCCCCTTTTACTTCATAGATTGTAAGCTTGCGAGCAGGGCCCTCATTCCTCTTGGTATCTACTTTGATCTGTGTTTATTGTTATGCTTCAATGTCTATTGTCTGTACAAGTCCCCTCTATAATGTAAAGTGCTGCGGAATATGTTGGCGCTATAGAAATAAAATTATTATTATCCGGAGTTAACAGCACTGCTCCATAAGGTGCAAAGACTGTACTCGCACATCCGTCGCTCACCCGTAGACTCCAGTCGTATGCAGAGGCTGCAGCGAACGCTCCACCTCCCCAAGCACTGCCTAATCATAGACGTTGCATCAAGGTGGAACTCCACCATGCACATGGTTTAGCGGCTGTGCGAACAGAGGCAGGCTGTAATGCATTTGTGGGAGGATACACGGGCAGGCAGTTTGAGGGCAGACATGGAGTTGTCGGGTGTGCAGTGGTCAACGCTGAAAGACCTCTGTAAAGTCCTTCAGTGTTTTGAGGAATGCACAAGGCTGGTAAGTGCAGACGACGCCATCATAAGCATGAGCATCCCACTTATGCGTCTGCCCATGCAAACTTTGACGCACATTAAGAATCAGGTGTCTGCAGCGGAGGAGGAAGAGGAGGAAGAGGAGGAGGAGGGAAGCCTTGATGACAGTCAGCCATTGTCTGCTTAGGGAACTGTCCTGGACGAGGTGGAGGAAGAAGAGCAAGAGGAGGAGGAGGGGGATGATTATTTTGGGGAGGAGGATGCTTCTCAGGGGGCAAGAGAAAATGTTGGCTTGCCAAGGTCAGGTACAGCGTTTGTGCTTGACTGGGGCCAGGGGCCTCCGGAATGATGGCCGCCGCATACTCATTCAAATCTCGGCAACGAGATCTTGTCCTGAGATCTCGGGAGACGAGATCTCGGGAAGAGATCTCGTTGCCGAGATTTGAATGAGTATGCTGCGGCCATCTTTCCGGAGGCCCCCTGTGGCCATCCTTCAGCACGGCACCGTGTCGCAGCTGCGGGGGGCTTTCTGGATAGGACGAAATGCCGGCGGAGTCCCCACGCAGCACAGAGCCCCGCTGCTGCCCCGACACCACCACCGCACCACAGGCTGCATCGGGACCCCCACCGGAGGCCCCTGGTGGCCATCTTTCAGGATGGCACTGCGTCGCAGCAGCAGAGCTGTGGGGGGCTTTCGGGCTAGGATGAAATGCCGGCGGAGCCCCCCCATGCAGCCCAGAGCCCTGCTGCTGCCCCGACACCACCACCGCACCACAGGGAAGCTGCATTGGGACCCCCACCAGATTTGTGAGTATATTGCCACCCCACAGAACACAGCCACCCCACAGAACAGCCACCCCACAGAGCACAGCCACCCCACAGAGCACAGCAACCCCACAGAACACAGCCAACCCACAGAACACAGCCACCCCACAGTGCCCAACCACCCCACAGATCACAGCCACCCCACAGAACACAGCCACCCCACAGAGCACAGCCACCCCACAGATCACAGCCACCCCACAGAGCACAGCCACCCCACAGAACACAGCCACCCCACAGAACACAGTCACCCCACAGAGCATCACCACCGCACCAGCCTGGACCACCGAATGACCCCAGTGATCACTCCTCTACCTTGCTGATCCCTTCACTGGTAAGCTGAATTCAAACTGTAAGACGGACTCCCATTTGACACATTATTTTTTTTCCCGATTTTCATTCTGAAAATTTGGGGTGCGTCTTATGGTCCGGTGCGTCTTATAGTCCGAAAAATACGGTATGCGGGAGTCACGTCCATTAAGATAATTTTCTAATGTAACCCATTTTTTTTGTTGTTTTTATTATGAAACAGATCTAAAATACATGTAACAGTTGCTGCTTGACTATACATAGCAAAATCTGGCAGACCTATTCCCCCTTCTTGCTTCGATCTACTTAACAAAAAGTATGAAATACGTGCTCGTTTTTGTGACGAAACAAAACGAGTAGTCGCTTTTTTAAGGCGTGAGAAAAAGGAGGCAGGTAAATACAAGGGGATTGTTTGGAAACAATATAGGAGACGGGGTAATAGATCCATTTTAATAGCGATCACTTTTCCAAACCAAGATAAAGGTAGTTTATGCCATTTTTCTATGTCTAACTCAGCTTTATGTAAAGCTGTCTTAAAGTTTGCTTCATAAAGATTAGATACTTTGGCAGCGATTTTTATTCATAGATAGGTAAGAGAATCTGAACACCACTTAAAGGGAAATGAAGCTGCCAACCTCTCCACCTCACTTGGTTGGATTGAGATATTGAGAATCTCCGATTTTTGGTTATTAATTTAGAAATTGCTCAGACGACCAAATCTATGTAATTCTGAGATAATATTTGGGAGATTTATAGTTGGGGAAGAGACATACAATAGGACATCATCTGCAAAAAGTGCCAGTTTGTGCTCTTCTGATTGGGCTTTTATGCCTCTAATGAAGGGATTATTCCGTATCGCGGTTGCTAGATGTTCCATAGTGAGTATATAAAGCAAGGGTGAAAGAGGACAGCCTTGCCTCATATTGTTCCGAATTAAAAATGTGTTTGAAAGTGCACCATTAATTTTAACTTGAGCACTGGGAAATGAGTACAGGGCAGAAATTCTGCGGAGCATAGTTTCTTTTAAGCCAATTCCTTCTAACATTTGAAATATAAAATCCCAGTGCACCCTGCCCAAAGCATTTCTGCGTCAATCGACAGAATGCACATGGGTTCCTCTTTCTTGACCGCCCCATCAATCAAAGAAATAGTTCGGATGATGGTATTTCATTTTTTTAATGTTTGGAGCAATATATGGGGAGCATTATACATTGGAGAATTATATATGGGGCCCATCATACACTGTCGCATTATAAATGGAGCCCATCATACACTGGAGCATCATATACGGGGCCCATTATACACTGGACCATCATATGGGGCCCATTATATATGGAGCATTACATAGGCCCATCATACACTGGAGCATCATCCATGGGGCCCATCATATACTGGAGCATCAAATGGGCCCATTATATGTGGAGCATTGTATAGGCCCATCATACACTGGAGCATTATTAATGGGGACCATCATACACTGGAGCATCATCCATGGGGCCCATCATATACTGGAGCATCATATGGGACCCATTATATATGGAGCATTATATAGGCCTATCATACACTGGAGCATCAGCCATGGGGCCCATCATACACTGGAGCATTATAAATGGGGTCCATCATACACTAGAGCATCATCCATGGGGCCCATCATATACTGGAGCATCAAATGGGGCCCATTATATATGTAGCGTTATATAGGCCCATCATACACTGGAGCATCAGCCATGGGGCCCATCATACACTGGAGCATTATAAATGGGGCCCATCATACACTGGAGCATCATACATGGGGTCCATCATACACTAGAGCATCATCCATGGGGCCCATCAAATACTGGAGCATCATATGGGGCCCATTATATATTGAGTATTATATATCCCCATCATACACTGGAGCATCAGCCATGGGGCCCATCAGATACTAGAGCATTATATGGGGCCCATTATATATGGAGCATTATATAGGGCCATCATACACTGGAGCATCATTTGGGGTTCATTATTTATGGGGCATCATATAGGGTATGGAGCATCATATGGAGCACATATGGGGCCTATTCTGTATGACGCATTATATGGAGCCCATTCTGTATGGAGCAATATATGGGGCCCATCATATACTGTATGGAGCTTTATATGCAACTCATTATACTGTATGGAGCAATATGTGGGGCTCATTATACTCTATGGGGACCGTCCTATACTGTATGGCACATTATATGGGGACCATCATATACTGTAGCATTATGTGGAGCTCATTATATACTGTATGGAACATTATATGGGACCAATTATGTATGGAGCAATATATGGAGCTCATTATTCTGTATGGTGTACTATGTGGTGGCCATAATACTGTTTGGAGGAATATACTGTCTAGTTTTTGAGCTATTGTAGAATTTAAAATAGATATTAGTCATGTAATGTAAGAAGTGAAGTATTTGTCATTGTACTATACCTATATTTCTGTGCCGTATCGGAGCATCATGAATTGTGGCATGTGTTAAAGAGGCCCACTGAGACTCTTTGGCCCGAGGCCCACGAAAACCTGGAGCCAGCCCTGCCCCCCCCACAACTTTAGCCAAATAACCTCCAGTTTTCAATGTCTTACTATTATTATAAAGTAAATTAAGGTTGACAAGCTTAAGTAATAAGAATTGATGTCGTTGGCATTGAAATGGGCACTGTAGGTGTGTTTACTGTCCTCCACTACCTGCCGACTTTGCTTCCCCATTGACTTGCATTGGGTGTTAGGGGCCTGCGGAATGCACCTAATAGATATAAAGGAGAGGTGCGTTCGCAGCCCGGGGTCCACGGTGCAGGCAGAGCCTTCTGCTAGTAAGATGGCGCAATAGGCTGCATGAGCGAACTCTGTTATCCCGCAGAGTCGCAGATGTGAATGCCGTACCACTATATGGCGATACGAGCGAACTCTGTTATTCCTCAGAGTCGCAGATATGAACGCCGTAGCACTATAAAATGATAAGAGCGAATTCTGTTATTCCACAGAGCCGCTAAACTAAAAATGCAGTGGCGCTATATGGCGGTATAAATGAACTCTGTTACTCCACAGAGTCGCAACATAAACGCTGATTGATGGCGATGTCCGCGTGCTGCCCACCGGGTTACGTCAATATAATGTAGTCAGCGATACACACAGCAAACTCTTCACCGGAGGTGCCGGTATACTAGGGGCTTATTTCAGCCAGAGCCCTGAACCCAAACACACAAAGTCTTCACCGGAGGTGCCGGTATTCTAGGGGCTTATTTCAGCCGGGTCCCTAAACACATGCATAACCACACTGGCGGAAGCACGTAACAGATTTGATTCTAGCGCATGGCCGTGCGGTCATGCAAGCCTTTTATAGCAGCAGCTACAGGACCTTCCAGAAAATGACCAATGGGAAACTGCTCCAGAACACAAACAGCTTCAGGACCGAGCATGTGACCTTTGATCTCCAATGGGAGATCTTGCCCCGGGCATGCTCAGATGGAGAAACCGAGGACTTAGTCCCAGAGCTGCCTGCTCCAGCACTGGCTACAATAGAGGAACCAGGAGAGGCAGCAACAAGCCTCTGCACAGTATTAGACTGAGCGAGATGCTGGGACCGACGTCTCTGCTGAGCAGGCTTCACTGTGGCTGGAGACGGATGGGGGACCACAGCGGGACTGGCTCGAGATTCCCCTTGTGCAGCAGCAAGAACTCGATCCCTAACATTGGGTTTCGTGTTTCAGTCGGACCTTCGACTTTTGCCGATAGTCGGCCGATTTCGTTCGACTCGACTTTTGTGAAAGTCGGGTGGTCCGAAACCCGACTCGACCCTCAAAAAGGCAAAGTCGCTCATCTCTAATTACAGCATAACAATAAACACAGATCAAAATTGATACCAAGAGGAATGAAGGCCCTGCTCGCCATAGTATGCTGGTCCGAACTTCATCATGTACAGTCCCCTTTAACTCCCCACTTCATTATTTGCAATCCCCCTTCTCCCCCTTCATCATGTGCAGTCCTTTCTAACCCCCCCATTTCATCATGTGCAGTCCCCTTTACCCCATGTCATCATTTGCCGTTCCTTTTTACCCCCCACTTCATCATGTGCAGTCCCCTTTAACACCTCACTTCATCACATGCAGTCCCCTTTAATCTCCCAACTTCATCAAGCACAGTCACCTTTAATCCCCCACTTCATCATGTGCAGTCCCCTTTACCCAATGTCATCATTTACACTTACCTCACAATCATTCCCTGCAGCTCGGCTCTGCTTCCAGCGTCCGTAACATGTCGGCGCGTACGCGATGACATCATCGCGTACGCACCGTCACCTGACAGGAAGTTAACAGAAGACAGAGGGAACGGGAGCTGCACAGCCGTCAAGGTAAGATGGCCGTGCACAGCTCTGAAAGATCCCGGGCCCCAGCGCCGACGTGTGCACCGCAGCGCGCAACACTTCAATGCATGATGGGGCCCGATGAGCAGAAGCACATAAGCGGGGCCTGGACCTGCAGGCCCCACTATGTACTGCTGTTCACCAGGCCCCATACAGCAGTAAGGGCAGTAATGCCCTGATGGTGGCCCTGTCTGTCTCCAAATAGTTACCACATGGTATGAAGTGTGTCATTCTTCCCTGAACTCATTATGTTCTCATAAACTTTTACAATCTCCTTCCCTCTCCCTTTTTATTCTTTGTACTCACGTTGTTTCTTTCATATCCAATCGCTTTGGCTCCTCCTGCAGTTCCCCTCCAGTGATGCTGTTCACTATATCTCACAATGAACTCCAGTTCACTTCTTTCCTCCTAAATCAACCACTGGATTTCCCCTTACCACATCCGCACAATCTCCCTCTCACTCTGTGCTGTCTGTCCTGGGAATGAATCAGAGAGGCAGCGCAGCAGAATGTCTTCTGACTCTCTTACTCCATCAGCCCTTCTTACACGAGTTCAATCTCCAGGTGAATTACCATTGTCCTCAACAATGGTGTACTTTTTTCCACAGTTTCATGTAAACTCAAGTAACTCATGTAAACAGAATTGCTATTCATTTTATTTTATTGTTTAATTCTTAAATATGTAGAATTCATAAATAATCTTTATAACAACTCTTTATTTTTAAAACCCCAGGTGATTAATCAATTGAACCACCAATTCTTGTTTTTAATTCGTTTATATTATATCCTAAATAAATTAATAAAAATGAACCCAATACACACATTTTACATTTTTAAAATGTTAGTTTATTAAAGCAAATGGTAAGTATTTATTTTCACTCTTAAAGGCTGCACTACGAGAACAGATAAACAATTGATAGTGAATACATAGTCCTTTTCCTATTGACAAGGAGACACATTGATCAGGGACACTCTTTTAGTTAAACAGTTGTCCTCAGGGTCTGTTACTCGTGGGCATTTCTTGAATTTTATTTTCCAGGTGAAAACATTGTATAATAATTTATTTGTATTTTCTCTCAAGCTGCCCTTTGCGGTTCCATAAAAACAGATTTCTATATAGGTTATTTTTAAAAAATGACATTATTGTTTTACATTGAAATTTACTAACGTTTTTATATATCATGTGTCCTAAACTCGTTGACATAAACCACCTTACTGTACCATACTGGCATATATGTCTCCATGCTATCGACAGCGCTGAATTTGTCCACTAACTCCCTCTACTCTACAGTCTCAATACACAACATGCAACATTATCATGAAATGCTGGCACACCGTTTGACTACAATTATTTGTGACGACTGTTTATTCCAAGCTCATTTTAATCACACTTGTCACAATATAAAGAGGAAGCTCAATGTGACAATTAGAGCAAATGTTAAATACAAGCTAATCAAATATCAAAAGTTTCAATTCACAACTTTTAAACACATAAACTGTAGCATTAGTAATATGAATGCACTTAGTTACATAAAAGCACTTTGTAATGAATTTAGTACAAGTTTGTATGTGCCACAGTAGAGATCATTTTTGAAGTGCACAGAATGTATCACTTGCTTTACAAATAAATATCTCCAGCTTCCAGAAAGGAACAGTCAGGAAAAGCTGCAAGATTTCACATTTGTCTGTAAGATAAATTCAATTATGTTTGCCAGCATTAAAAGCTTTGCTACCAGTGATGAGGGAACTCGCTCGCCACTACTCGTTACTTGCCCGAGTATCACGGTACTAGGGTTTCAGTTTACGGGGGCACAATAATAAATTATATTGTGGTACCATGTTAGCCAGAAAAATCGATGTGAATACTTCTCAGTCCAATTATGACAAGAGCATTCTTAAAGTGATACCTTTATTGGCTAACCAGAAAATTATATGTTTGCAAGCTTTGGGTTGGAGATCAGCACCAATTTTCTTTAGGATGCTCATGTGGGGGTTGTATGTGACCACAAGAGGTACCCTGTTGTTGTCCTCTCTCAGTTTGTAATCCAGGAGGTTGCTTCTTGGGATTCTTGTAGCCCTATGGATCTGTTCATCTATTACCAGTGGATGGTATCCTTGTTGTAGGAATGTATCCTTCTTTTGAAGGCATCACACCTCCCAGGTCTTGAACAAATTTCCTACTATAGTAAGCATCTAATGTGTCTTTCTTATTATTCCAAATGTAATCTTGCCTGAAGAAGGAGCCTCTGCGCTCTGAAAGCTTGCGAACATATAATTTTCTGGTTAGCCAATAAAGGTATCACTTTAAGAATGCTCTTGTCATAATTGGACTGAGAAGTATTCACATCGAGTTTACGGGGGCGAAACTTCTGAGTGGGCCCCTAATCAGAGAACCTCAACAAATGACTGCGCTGTTGCCAAAAATAATCTATAAAAAGACCAATATTGATATTACCGCCATATGGTCAGTAGTAAATAATACCAGTCCTACAGAACATATAAGAGATTACAGCAGATTTACAGATAATGACTTACCGCTGATGTTCTTTCTGATGTCTTTTCCATCTGGCCCAGACTGACATAACGACTCCTCCAGCCAGGACTCGGCTGCGGAGAATACAACAAAGACACGTTTCACTTCTTATATTTTCAGCACTGTCACGGTCACCAATTGGACTATTCTCAACGTGTACAAACTCCTCATCCTGCTGATACCCCAACACTGAGCCGCTGCTGCCGTATGTGTCGCTATTACTGCACCTGATACCCCAATGCTGAGCCGCTGCTGCCGTATGTGTCCCTATTACTGCACCTGATACCCCAATACTGAGCCGCTGCTGTCATATGTGTCCCCATTACTGCACCTACTGTGTGGTTCTGTGTGACCTCTAAATTCTAAAGCAGCCCTCTATAATATAGTAATGCCAGGTGCAAGTGCCCTAGAAAACAGTGTCCACATTTTGTCCCCTAGAATGTAATACTGCCCTGTGTGCCCCTTTGACAGTCACAGTAACCAGAGTTCCCCTATAACAATAAGTGCCCACTTTACACTTAATAATGTCCCAAGTCTCCCCCCTGTACAGCTCCCTTATACACAGTGTGATGCCCCCTCACTGGATATATACTGACCCCTTAATATCCCCAAACTATTTAATGGCTCCAACACTGTATGATGGCCCCGCCACTATAATTACCACACTGTATGATGGCCCCCTAGATAACATCCATATAGCATAATACACCAGA
The DNA here is from genome assembly GCA_033576555.1 of Oophaga sylvatica. Taxonomy (NCBI): domain Eukaryota; kingdom Metazoa; phylum Chordata; class Amphibia; order Anura; family Dendrobatidae; genus Oophaga; species Oophaga sylvatica. Next base: position 81,821 of record JARQOD010001056.1, on the reverse strand, counting down.
TAGTCCTCAATATAGTATAATGCACTCCCCATAGGCAGCCTCTGTATTATAATGTACCCCCATAGACAGCCTTTGTATTGTAATGCACCCCCATAGGCAGCCTCTGTATTATAATGCACCCCATAGGCAGCCTCTATATTGTAATGCACTCCCCATAGGCAGCCTCTGTAGTATAATGCACTCCCCATAGGCAGCCTCTGTATTATAATGCACCCCATAGGTAGCCTCTGTATTATAATGCACCCCCCATAGACAGCCTTTGTATTGTAATGCACCCCATAGGCAGCCTCTGTATTATAATGCACTCCCCATAGGCAGCCTCTATATTGTAATGCACCCCCATAGGCAGCCTTTGTATTATAATGCACTCCCCATTAGCATGCCTCTGTATTATAATGCACCCGCACAGACAGCCTCTGTATTGTAATGCACCCCCATAGGCAGCCTCTGTATTATAATGCACCCCCATAGGCAGTCTCTGTATTATAATTCACCCCCATAGACAGCCTCTGTATTATAATGCACTCCCTATAAGCAGCCTCTGTATTATAATGCACCCCCATAGGCAGCCTCTCTAATATAATGCACTCCCCCCATAGGCAGCCTTTGCATTACAATGCACCCCCATAAGCAGCCTTTTTTATAATGCATTCCCCATAGGCAGCCTTATTTATAATGCATCCCCCATAGGCAGCCTTATTTATAATGCACCCCATAGGCAGCCTTAAATAATGCACCCCCTTAGGCAGTCTTATTTATAATGCACCCCCATAGGCAGCCTTATTTGTAATGCACTCCCATAGGCAGTCTTATTTATAATGCACCCCCATAGGCAGTCTTATTTATAATGTACCCCCCATAGGCAGCCTTATTTATAATGCACCCCATAGGCAGCCTCTGTATGATAATGCAGCCCTATTACAAAAATAATAAATCCAGTACTCACCTCTCTTCCTCTTGCGCTGCTCACTGTTCTCCCTCTCTTCTCCTGACATCGGGCGCCGGGCAGTGACATCATCGCGCCCGCTGTCAGACGCTGAGAGGGGGATTATGGGAGAGAAGGAGCACTCGCTCCTTCTCTCTCAATGCGGTCAGCTGTATCGGCTAGCTGCCGACATAGCTGACCCTCCGAAGACAGGAGGGGCCACTTATGGCACCAGGCCCCCCATCGCCTGTTCAGGGGCCCCATAGTGGCCGGGCGGCAGAGCAGGGAGATCGATTCTCCCTGCTCTGCCCCAGAATGTAACTGTATCGGCACGCTGTGCATGCCGATACAGTTTAGTAGCGTAGCTCCGGGTGGGCCCCCTCAGAGCGGGGGGGCCGGGGCCACCACCCCCTCTGCCCCCCCAGTAGCTACGCTACTGGTACTCGGTGTACTCAGCGAGCATCGAGCATTTCCAGGATTACTCGGCGGGATCTTGGGTCTCCACTCAGCTTTTTTGGTGGACTTTACAGATCACAATGTAGGGATTGTCTTCCAGGCAATGAAACGCTGTAGCCATCTTTGTTGTGGTCATGCAGTGATTGGCTGGCCGCACAGCATCATCAGGGATATAAGCAACCTGACGCCGCCCTGCTCGCCGCACTCAGCTCCGGACTGAGATAGTGTAGGAAGAGCTGCTGCCGAGATAGGGTCAGATTTGGCGATTTCTTAGTCAGTGTGGGGTCTACCATCCTAAACTACTCAAATCCACATAAACCAACAGTCCTTCTAAGGACTAATTCCAGAGTGTATAGGTTCCAGTGTTAGGTAGGCAGGGGAGTGTACTTCGCTCTATACACATCAGTTCAAGGCCTGCAGGCACTTTATGTGTGTATATAGATCACTGCATACATCAAGAGGGTCCATTCCCTTCCTGTGTTCTGGTGCTGCTGCTGCTACCTGTATGATATATTGGCTGTATATAGCTAGCCCCAGGTGTAATTGGAATACAGGCCACACATGTTTCGGTGTGTTATCTCCATGCCAGCTCATATCTGTATGTGCTGAAAGTTTGGCCAGTTTACGCCACTTTTCTTTTTTTTGTCCTGGGTGTCACTGTACTTATATACACCAGTATTTAGCCAAAAAAAAAAAAAAAACAGGCCACACATGTTTCGATGTGGTAACTTTGTGCCAGCTCATATCTGTGCGTGCTGAAATTTTGGCCAGTTTACGCCAGTTTTTTTTTTGGCCTGGGTGAAACTGTACTTACATACACCAGTATTTAGCCACCCGAAAAAAACTGGACACACGTTTCGGTGTGGTATCTCCGTGCCAGCTCATACCTGTGCGTGCTGAAAGTTTGGCCAGTTTACATCAGTTTTTTTGGGGGGGCTGGGTGTCATTGTACTTACATACAGCAGTATTTCGCCCCCCCCCAAAAAAAATACAGGCCACATATTTTTTGGTGTGGCATCTCCGAGTCAGCTCATATCTGTGCGTTCGCAAAGTCTGGCCAGTTTACGCCAGCTTTCTTTGTTGGCCTGGGTGTCACTGTACTTATACACACCAGTATTTAGCCTAAAAAAAAAAAAAAACAGGCCATACATGTTTCAGTGTGGTATATCCGTGCCAGCTCATATCTGTGCATGCTTACAGTATGGCCAGTTTACGACAGTTTTATTTTTTTGGGCTGGGTGTCACTGTACTTATATACAGCAGTATTTAGCAAAAATAAAAAAACAGGCCACACATGTTTCGGTGTGGTTTTTCCGTGCCAGCTCATATCTGTGCGTGCTGAAAGTTTGGCCAGTTTGCGCCAGTTTTTTTTTGGGGGGGCTGGGTGTCACTGTTCTTATATACACCAGTATTTAGCCCCCCAAAATAAACAGGCCACTCATGTTTCGGTGTGGTTTTTCCGTGCCAGCTCATATCTGTGTGTGCTGAAAGTTTGGCCAATTTACGCCAGTTTTTTTGGGGGGGGCCTGGGTGTCACTGTACTTATATACACCAGTATTTAGCCAAAAAAAAAAAAAACAGGCCACACATGTTTCGGTATGGTATCTCTATGCCAGCTCATATCTGTGCGTGCTGAAAGTTTTGCCAGCTTACGCCAGTTTTCTTTTTTTGGCCTGGGTGTCACTCGAGTTATATACAGCAGTATTTAGAATAAAAAAGCAAAAAATACAGGCCACAGAATTGTCAGTGTGGTATCTCCGTGCCAGCTCATATATCTGCGTGCTCTAAGTTTGTGCCTTTTAGGCTGTATTCCATTTTTCTTGCTGTCTGTCACTCTAGTTATATACAGCACTATGTTGCTTTGTTAAAAAAAACAAGGCAGATATTTTACAGTGTGGTATGTCTGTGACACGTCTCATATATCTGTATGTTCCAAATTGGTGCATTTTTGGCTGGTAGTCCTGTGCTTTCCTGTCTGTTACTCAAGTTATATACAGCACTATGCTGCTTTTTTAAATAAAACAGCCCACATATTTTACAGTGTAGTATATCTGTGACACGCATCATACATCCGTGTGCTACAAATTTGGCATTGTAGGCCTACCTGTTCTAGTGGGTTTGCTGTCTGTTAAGGTACTTTGTGGCAACAATTGGCTAAGCAAAAATACATTTGTAACTACAGTTCACATATTTTAAAGTGTGGTTCTCCCGCACACTTATATCACATACAGGTTTGCTCCCAATTCAGCCATTTGTAGCGATTGTGTATAATATTCGAGTCAATTAACAATGGGCAAGGCACGTGGCAAGGGACGGGGAAGTGGTCATGATGGTCATGGTGCATACCGAGGCAGAGGCCGTGGGCAAGCTGAAATTGGGCCAACAAAAACACCCACATCTTCTCGCTGGACCTTAGTTTTCGAAGTCCTAGGGGACCACAGCAAGACAGCACTATTGAAGCCAGAGCAGTGTGAAAAGTTTGTTGATTGCATAGTGGATAATAATTCCAGTTATATGGCCACCACCACCAGCACCCTTTCTTACACATGGTCAAGTCTGAGTAGCCGTGAATCTGGCCCGCATATTCCTTACCCTGATCCTCCTTCCTCCCACCATGCTGAGTATCCTGAGAGAAGTGATCCCACACTTGGACAGTCCGAAGAGATGTTCACTTTTCCATTTATATATTCGGGCCTCTCACCCGGTCCACTTGAAGCGGGGTAAGTTGAGATTCCTTGTAGCGATGCCCAAATATTTGAGCAGCCACGGTCTAAAGAATGGACGATGATGAGACACATTTGCCGGAAAGTCAGTAGTAGGACCAGGGTGTGGAAGTGGATGAGGTGGTGGATGATATATTAACTGACTCAACCTGGCAGGAGGACATGCAGAGCGAGGACAGCAGCACACAGGGGGAGCGAGGCATAGCACCCCTTCAGGCAGGAAGAAGCTGTGTGGTGGTTGCAGACAGAACCGTGTGACACCAACATGATGGAAGTTGCCAGTCCAACTGTTAGGTCTTCCCGAGTTTGTTTTTTTTTAAAGACTTTTCAAAAATTAAAAATATCAGGCCACATATTGAACAGTGTGTTATCGCTGTCAGACATCTGATGTATTTGTGGACCCTAAATTGTGGCTATTTAGGCCTACATTCCATTGCTGTCTGTTACCCTAGTTCTCTACACTATTTTGAGTAAAAATACAGCCCAAATATTGAACAGTTTGGTATCTTGGTAAAAATACTTCTATTTTAAGTTATTATGGCTGCTTTAAGACTGTTTTAACCCCTTCCCGACCCATGACGCCGACGTCGGCGTCATGAAAACCTGTGCCATCCCAACCCATGACGCCGATGTCGGCGTCATGCTATAAATCATGTTCCTGCGGGCCGGGAGACCGGGGTCACTGGAAGGTCACCCGACCCGCAGTAACAGGACCCTTACTGCATCACCACAGGGGGGTTGGCTTAACCCCACGTGGCCACGATCGCTCTGATTGGCTGTTAAAAGTGAAACAGCCAATCAGAGCGATTTGTAATATTTCACCAATGAAACTGGTGAAATATTACAATCCAGCCATGGCCGATGCTGCAATAGCATCTGCCATGGCTGGACATCAAGATCTGACCCCCCCACACCAAGTCACGGCGGTGATCGGCCGCCGCCATCGAAAGATGGCAGCGATCGGTCACCGCCGTCACTGTCTGCTCCCCTGCTCCTGCGATCCGCTGCCCCCACCTACCGATCCCCCCCCTCACCTTCCGACGCCCCCTACTCACCTCTCCCGGTCCACCGATGTCCCTGGATCCGTCCCGGCGGCTGCCCGGGATTCTTCATGGGCGCCGCCATCTTGGAAAATGGCGGGCGCATGAGCAGTGCGCCCTCCATTGTACAAAAATGTATTTTGATCACTGTGATAAACTGTCAAAGTGATCAAAATAAAAAAAAAGTAAATGAACCCCCCCTGTCATAGGTAGGGACAAATAATAAAATAAAGAATTTTTTTTTTTCCTAGCGGATTTTGCTGCTGATCCGCGGCGGATATCGCTGCTGATCCGCGGCGGATTTCGCGGCTGATCCGCGGCGGATTTCGCGGCTGATCCGCGGCGGATTCCGCGGCTGATCCGCGGCGGATTTCGCTGCTGATCCGCGGCGGATTTCGCTGCTGATCCGCGGCAGATTTCGCTGCTGATCCGCGGTGGATTTCTCTGCTGATTCGCTGCGGATCCGCGGCAGATTTCGCTGCTGATCCGCGGCGGATTTCGCTGCGGATCCGCGGCGGATTTGGCTGCTGATTCGCTGCGGATTTGGCTGCTGATCCGCGGCAGATTTGGCTGCTGATCCGCGGCGGATTTTGCTGCTGATCCGCGGCGGATTTTGCTACTGATCCGCAGCGGATTTTGCTGCTGATCCGCGACTGATTTTGCTGCGGATCCGCGGCTGATTATCTGCTGATTCATCTGCGCTAGCGGGTATAGAATAACGCGATCGCGTTATGCTATTCTGTTACCAGCCGGTCAACGCTACGTGTTGAACGGGCTGGTAAAACGCAATATGAAACCCAGCCTTAGGGTTAGAACTAAGGTTAGGGTTAGCATTAGGGTTAAGGTTAGAATTACGGTTAGGGTTGGAATTTGGGTTAGGGTTGGAATTAGGATTAGGGTTGGAATTAGGGTTAGGCTTGTGGTTAGGTTTATGGTTAAAGTTGGGATTAGGGTTAGGCGTGTGTTGGGGTTAGGGTTATGATTAGGGTTTGTATTAGGGTTAGGTGTGTGTAGGGGTTAGGGTTGGGGTTAGGGTTGGAGTTAGAATTGAGGGGTTTCCACTATTTAGGCACATCAGGGGGTCTCCATACGCGACATGGCGCCACCATTGATTCCTGCAAATTTTGCGTTCAAAAAGTCAAACATTGCTCCCTTTATTCCAAGCCCCGACGTATGCCCAAACAGTGGTTTATCCCCACATATGAGGTATCAGCGTACTCGGAAAAAATTGCACAACAACTTTGGGGGTTCTAATTTCTCCTGGGGACTAAATTGGGGACTAAAAAATTATTTTTGTGGAAAAAAAATGATTTTATATTTTCACGGCTCTGCGTTATAAACTTCTGTGAAGGACTTGGAGATTCAAAGTGCTTATCATACATCTATAGGAGTTCCTTGGGGATCTAGTTTCCAAAATGGGGTCACTTGTGGGGAGTTTCTACTGTTTAGGCACATCAGGGACTCTGCAAACGTAACATGACGCCCGAAGACTATTCCATCAAGTGGGCATTTCAAAACGTCACTACTTCCCATCCGAGCCCCGACGTGTGCCCATACAGTAGTTTTCTCCCACATATGGGATATCAGCATACTCAGGACAAATTGGACAACAACTTTTGGGTCTAATTTCTCATGTTACCCTTGGGAAAATAAAAAAATTGGGGACTAAAAGATCCTGATTGTGGAAAAAATATGATTTTTTTTATTTTCATGCCCGGGCATTATAAACTTCTGTGTAGCCCTTGGGGGTTCAAAGTGCTCACCACACATCTAGATAAGTTCTTTGCGGGGTCTAGTTTCTAAAATGGGGTCACTTGTGGGGAGTTTCTACTGTTTAGGCACATCAGGGGCTCTGCAAACGTAACAAGATGACCGCAGACTATTCCATCAAGTCGGCATTTCAAAGCGTCACTACATTCCTTCCGAGCCCTGACGTGTGTCCAAACAGTGGTTCCCCCCACATATGGGGTACTAGCGTACTCAGGACATACTGGACAACAACTTTTGGGGTCCAATTTCTCCTGTAACCATTGTGAAAATAAAAAATAGTGGGCTAAAAAATCATTTTTTGAGAAAAAAAAATGATTTTTTATTTTCACGGCTCTGCGTTATAAACTTCTGTGAAGCACCTGGGGGTTCAAAGTGCTCACTATGCATCTAGATAAGTTCCTTAGGGCATCTAGTTTACAAAATGGGGTCACTTGTGGGGGAGCTCCAATGTTTAGGTACACAGGAACTCTCCAAATGCGACATGGCAACCGCTAAATATTCCAGCATATTTTCCATTCAAAAAGTCAAATGGCGCTCCTTCCCTTCTGAGCCCTGCCGTGCGCCCAAACAGTGGTTTATGACCACATATGAGGTATCTGTGTACTCAGGAGAAATTGCCCAACAAATTTTAGGATCCAATTTATACTGTTGCCCATGTGAAAATGAAAAAAACTGAGGCTAAAAGAAAATTTTTGTGAAAAAAAAGTACTTTCTTTTTTTTACAGATCAATTTGTGAAGCACCTGGGGGTTCAAAGTGCTCACTATACATCTAGAAAAGTTCCTTAGGGGGTCTAGTTTCCAAAATGGGGTCACTTGTGGGGGAGCTCCAATGTTTAGGCACACAGGGACTCTCCAAATGCGACATGGCAACCGCTAAATATTCCAGCATATTTTCCATTCAAAAAGTCAAATGGCGCTCCTTCCATTCTGAGCCCTGCCGTGCTCCCAAACAGTGGTTTATGACCACATATGAGGTATCTGTGTACTCAAGAGAAATTTCCCAACAAATTTTAGGATCCATTTTATCCTGATGCCCATGTAAAAATGAAAAAATTGATGCTAAAAGAAAATTTTTGTTGGAAAAATTAAAATGTCCATTTTTTCCTTCCACGTTGCTTTAGTTCCTGTGAAGCACCTGAAGGGTTAATAATCTTCTTGAATGTAGTTTTGAGTAGCTTGAGGGGTGCAGTTTTTATAAACGTGTCACTTTTGGGTATTTTCTGCCATATAGACCCCTCAAAGTGACTTCAAATGTGAGGTGGTCCCTAAAAAAAATGGTTTTGTAAATTTTGTTGTAAAAATGAGAAATCGCTGGTCAACTTTTAACCCTTATAACTTCCTAACAAAAAAAAATGTTGTTCCCAAAATTGTGCTGATGTAAAGTAGACATGTGGGAAATGTTATGTATTAACTATTTTGTGCCACATAACTCTCTGGTTTAACAGAATAAAAATTAAAAATTTGAAAATTACAAAATTTTCAAAATTTTTGCCAAATTTCCATTTTTTTCACAAATAAACACAAAAATTATCGACCTAAATTTACCACTAACATGAAGCCCAATATGTCACGAAAAAACAATCTCAGAATCGCTGGGATCCGTTGAAGCGTTCCTGAGTTATTACCTCATAAAGGGACACTGGTCAGAATTGCAAAAAATGGCAAGGTCTTTAAGGTCAAAATAGGCTGGGTCATGAAGGGGTTAAATGCTCCCACTACTACCACCTCATCATCTTCTACCTAGAGTCTGTCACTGCGCAGATAGAAAGTTTGAGGAGCAGAGTGTGAATGCTTGGGCGGGGTTGTACTCTGTCTCTGGATTACGAAGGCAAAATGTTCTAGATGAAATCATGAATGGAAGAACCGAAGAAAGAGCACCTGGAAGAGCATGGGGCCAGGACTCGCAACTACTGATGCCTGGTGTTCCTGGGCTGGATTCTGATAAGCCATCACCTACAAATACTGAACTTGTTGGACAATGATGTCAAAAGGAGCCCCTGCATTTTCTCTAACAGAAGCTAGAGATTGTGACATTTTGGCTGCATTTCAAGAGGTGTCAATTGGAAAGCATGGTGGTCGTAGATGGGACTTGTACACCACAACCCGATATGCCGTCTCTCCACCAAATGAGGTGCCGCACCCTGAACTTCTGTTTCTTCCCCATTATCCCACAGAATGTAAGTCCGCAAGGACAAGGTCCTCTACCTTCTGTACCAGTTTGTCATTTTAAATTTGTTAACTGTAAGCGATATCTATTACTTTGTATGCAACCCCTTCTCATGTACAGCATCATGGAAAAAATGGTGCTATATAGCTAAATAATAGTTGTTGTGAACACTTTGGATCTAGCTTCTGAGTTTGGGCTCCCTCTGGTGGTTTCTGCTGGTAATGAAGCTGGTCTGGCTGACAGAAGTCAATCACCTGAAGAGGATGATTGGAGATCAGGTGTTACAGACTGTCGAGATTTAAGTGAGCAGCCTCCCCTTAGTTGTTGCCCGTGATTTTGGTTTTCTTCCTGAGCCATTTGGAAGTCTGCTTTTCTCCTGCTTAGTCCTGCATCTTTCAGATAAGTTATTTGTCTGTTTTTAATCTGTGGCATTGTTTCCTTTTTGCTTTGCTCTGATTTCTGCCTTGCTGGTGGTAGCTCAGCCGGGTTCCCTGCTGGTACCTGTGCTGGACTCTGTTTTCAGTTGCCACAGCTATTGTCAGTCTTTTCAGCATTCCTAGTTCCCTGTTATTTCAGTATCTGTTGTTTTGCACCCAGTACACACCAGAGCTCTGATTTAGTGGGGGAGAGGTTGTGTGGCCTCAGTATTTTTGCATATCAGACGTGTTGGCATTTTTCCTAGGGTTTTTGCGGGATTGCAGACAGTATCCTTTTCTGTCCTGTACTATGCAGACAGTTTGGGCCCCATCATTTGCTTATGCTATTTTCTGCCTGCGTTTGTGTGTCATCTTGTCTCACCGGCAATATATGTTTGGGGGCTATCTATTCCTTTGGGGCTCTACTCCGGAGCAGCATAACTTTCCCCTTTCTCTCTTTAGGCTTAGTTAACTCTTTGGCTGTGTCGAGGCGTCCAGGGCATCGTAGGTACGTCCCACGGCTAATTCTAGTTGTGTGTCAGTTTAGGGGTCTGCAATCAGCTAAGTTACCAACCTCTCTGGGTATCAGGTCGCCTAGTCTTTTTCCTATTATCCTCCTCGGTTACCGAATCATAACAAATAATTATAATAATACTATATGGGTGTTTCAACTTGACAATCCATCCAACATGTTATTGAATCAAAATTTTTTTTATGACAACTCTGTTCTGCAGTGCACTAAGTATGTGAAATTGTTAGCTAAACCTCTGTGGGTCGTGCCACAGTGTCATGTTGCCTACAGTACAGAGATGTTATCTAGATACGTAATCTCATCGCTACTTTACAAGCATGATGAATTAATTGGAAAGGCATGTGGTATTTATGGAGCTGTTGGTTTCTTGCAAAAGAAAATCAAAAAGATCAATGAGGTTGGTTAGCCGCACACGGAATGGAGAAATATTAAAGATGACAATTATTTTCACATATGAGTTTAAACACACTTCACCAACTTGTTTTCACTTTTACAACATTATGTTCGAAAGCCTTAAAGAAAAAGATGAATATATTGTGAAGCAAATAGGTATGAATAATTATTATCACCCAAATGATGTTATATAAGCCAGAACATACACAACCTATCAATGGGGAAATGATTTTCCACAGAAAATTAGAAGAATGAGACTACTAGTGTCACGTTGTGGATTGATATGAGCCACAAAGTTCTTCAAAGTGACACTGTTCTGGATGTAATTACAATTTCTTCTGGAAAATTGCAAGAACATGCCTTCTATGATGCTTGCATTAAAGAACTGATTGGCCAGATACACTGTGTTCCAAATTATTATGCAAAAATTGTTTAGGAGTGATAAGGTAAGAATTTGTTTGTTTGTCAGTTAAACTCATTGATGGTGATGTGTGTCAGGGCTCTTTATATCACTGTAAGCAATTGCAGACACCTGTGCTAATTAGTTTGGCAGGTGTGTCCAATGAAAGGCAAGACTACTTAAGAAGGCTGTCCCACATTGTTAAGCAGCCTACATTTTCTACCAAAATGGGAAAGAAAAAGGATGTGTCGGCTGCTGAGAAGCAACAAATTGTGAAGTGTTTAGGTCAAGGCATGACTACAATCAACATTGCCAAGACACTTCATCGTGATCATAGAATCATAGAATGGTAGAGTTGGAAGGGACCTCCTGGGCCATCTGGTCCAACCTACTGCTCAAAGCAGGATTCTCTAAGTCATCCCAGACAGATGTCTGTCCAGCCTCTGTTTGAAGACTTCCATTGAAGGAGAACTTACCACCTCTCGTGGCAGCCTGTTCCACTCCTTGATCACCCTAACTGTCAAAAAGTTTTTTCTAATATGTAATCTGTGTCTCCTCCCATTCAGTTTCATCCCATTGCTTCTAGTCTTTCCTTGTGCAAATGAGAATAAAGATGATCCTTCTACAATGTGACAGCCCTTGAGATATTTGTAGACAGCTATTAAGTCTCCTCTCAGTCTTCTTTTTTGCAAGCTAAACATTCCCAAATCCTGCAACTGTTCCTCATAGGACATGGTTTGCAGACCGGTCACCATTCTGGTGGCTCTTCTTTGAACTTGCTCCAGTTTGTTTATGTCTTTTTAAAAATGTGGTGCCAAAAACTGGACACAGTATTCCAGATGAGGTCTGACCAAAGAGGAGTAGAGGGCAATAATGACCTCACGTGATCTAGACTGTATGCTTCTGTTGATACATCCTAGAATTGTATTTGCCTTTTTGCTGCTGCATCACACTGTTGACTCATGTTCAGTCTGTGATCAATTAGTATACCCAAGTCTTTTTCACATGTGCTGTTACTTAGCCCTATTCCTCCCATTTTGTATATGCTTTTTTCATTTTTATTGCCCAGATGTAGTACTTTGCATTTTTCCCTGTTAAAAACCATTCTGTTAGTTGCTGCCCACTGCTCCAGTTTATTTATATCTTTTTGAATCCTCTCTCTCTCTTCTCTAGTATTAGCTACCCCTCCTAGCTTTGTGTCATCAGCAAATTTGATCAGTTTACCCTCAATTCCTTCATCTAAATCATTGATAAAGATGTTGAACAATACAGGGCCCAAAACAGAGCCTTGTGGTACCCCACTTGAGACATTCTTCCAACTGGATGTGCAGCCATTTACGACCACTCTTTGAGTCCGATCACTAAGCCAGTTATGAATCCACCTAATAGTTGCCTTGTCCATTCCATACTGTCATTTTTTCAATAAGGATTGTGTGAGATACTTTGTCAAATGCTTTGCTGAAGTCAAGATATACTATATCTACAGCATTTCCCTGATCCACCCAGTCAGTGATTCTGTCATAGAAGGAAATTAAGTTAGTCTGACATGACTTATTAGTTACAAACCCATGCTGACTCTGTTTAATCACTTAATTCTTATGCAGGTACTTACATACATGTTCTTTAATAATTTGTTCAAAGATTTTTCCTGGTATAGAAGTCAGACTCACCGGCCTGTAGTTCCCTGGGTCCACCTTCTTCCCCTTTTTGAAGATAGGAACAACATTTGCTCTTCTCCAGTCTTCTGGGACTTCTCCTGTTCTCCAAGAATTTTCAAAGATTATGGACAGTGGTTCAAGAATTTCTTCTGCTATCTTCTTCAGTATTCTGGGGTGTAATTCATCTGGACCTGGAGACTTGAATTCATTTAGGTTAGCTAAGTGTTTCCTCACTGTCTTTCTGTTTATAGATATCCTGGATTCTTCTATTCCTTTAATAGGACAGTGAAGATCAGTTGATGTTACATTTCCTTTCTGAGAGAAAACAGATGCAAAATAGGAATTTAAAAGTTCAGCCTTCTCAACATCCTTTCTTACCATTTCATCATTTTCATCCTGTAAAAATCATATAGCATCTTTGACTTTTCTTTTACTTTTGACGTATCCCCAAAATCCTTTTTTGTTGCTTTTGACATCTCTTGCAAGCCTTAATTCATTGTCAGCTTTAGATAATCTGATTTGTGCCCTGCAGGTTCTGCAGATGGCATTATATTCTTCTTTAGATATGCCTCCCTCTTTCCATTTGATAAACATTTCTTTCTTCCTTTTTAGCATGTGTTTAAGTTCTGTGTTCATCCATCCTGGTTTCCTTAAATGCTTCCCATTCTTCCTCTTTTTGGAATTGTTAACAATTGTGCTTTGAGAATCTCATTTTTCAAGATGTCCCATCCTTCCTGGACATTTTTGTCCTTAAGGATATCTTGCCATTGGATCCCTCCAATTCTCTTTCTGAGTCCCTTAAAATCTGCCTTTCTGAAATCTAACCTTGACGTCTGAGTCTTCACAGGTCTTCCTCCTCTTGTTATCCAAAATTCTAAAATAGCATGGTCACTACCTCTTAGGGTCCCAGCCACTCTTACCTCCTCAACCATTTCCTCCCTGTTTATAAGGATTAGATCCAAGGTAGCAGATCCCCTTGTTTTCTCCTCTACCTTTTGAAAGATAAAGTTGTCAGCAAGAGAGGATAAGAATTTCCTTGACCTGTTAGTTTTGCCTGAGAGAGATTCCCAACAAATGTCTGGATAGTTGAAATCTCCCATGACCACTATGTCATATTTTTTGGAGAACTTGGCCATTTGATGCATAAAGAGTTCATCCATATCTTCAGCTTGCATAGGCGGCCTGTAGTAAATGCCTACAATGGTGTCCTTTCCATTGTTCTGTCCTTGTATTCTTACCCAAACAGTTTCCACAGAACTCCCTGTCTCTGAAGCTTCAATCTCTGTGCAGATATACGCTTTTCTAACATACAATGCGACACCTCCTCCTCGTTTATCAAGTCTGTTTCTTGCAAATAAGTTGTATCCTTCTAGCCTTGTATTCCAATCATGTGTATCGTCCCACCAAGTTTCTGTGATTCCAATGACATCATATTTCTTCTCCTGCGTTAGTAGTTCCAATTCTCCTTGTTTGTTGCCCATGCTTTGTGCATTTGTATAAAAACATTTTAGTTTGTGATTGGTTTCTCTTCCTCCAATATTTTTATTATTTAGATTGTTTTGCCTTCGTTCTTCCTTTCCACTTCTAATAGCCGAGTTCTCAATAGCATTTGTCAGGTGTATGGCATTTTCTGGCGTTTTGCTTCCCTTCCCACATTGTTCTAGTTTAAAGCTCTCCTGATGAGTGTAGCAAGGCGACTTCCAAATACATGTTTTCCAGTCTTCGTAAGATGCACCCCATCTCTAGCAAGTAGTCCATCGTATAGGTAATTTACTCCGTGATCCAGAAATCCAAATCCTTGCTGACGGCACCATCGACGTAGGCAGTTGTTCACCTGCAGAATCTTATTCCACCTCCTTGTTCCATGGCCATCCACTGGGAGGATGGATGAGAAGACCACCTGCGCACCCAGTTCTTTCACTTTCTTGCCTAAGTTTTCAAAGTCACTGCAGATGGTTTCCAGGTCACTTCTTGAGGTGTCATTTGTCCCCACATGTATTAGCAGGAATGGGTAGTCATCTTTAGGTCCGAAGAGTCCTGATATCCTGTCAGACACATCTTTAATTTTTGCACCTGGAAGACAGCACATTTCTCTTGAGGTTATATCCGGTCTGCAGATAGCGGCCTCTGTTCCTCTCAACAGGGAATCCCCCATGACAACAACTCTCCGTTTCTTCAACACAACAGTTTTCTTTCTCCATTTGGGAGGACTCTGAGGGCGTACAAGGTTGCTCTTTGTGGGCAAAGTCTTATCCTGATGTATTTCTTCATCATTCTCCTGTGTGAGAGCCTGGTACTGGTTCCTGAGCAGTATGGGTGATGACTGCTTCACGATCCTCCTGCTTCTCTGGGTCACATGCTTCCATTCCTCTGTTTCTTCAGGTGCAGGTCGAATTTCTTCTCTTTCTGCACCATGAAGAGATAATTCTGCTTTGTCTAAGAACTCTTCATCTTCCTTAATGATCTTCAATGTAGCTAACCTTTCTTCTAGATTTCGCAACTTTTCCTCCAACATGGACACAAGCTTGCATTTGTGGCATGTGAAATTTGGCTTTTCCACTGGTAAATCTGTGAACATGTAGCAAGAAATGCAACTCACCACATGGCTTCTAGCCTCTTCCATGCTCTTATTGTTAACCCCTCTCTGACATTAGACGTACTATCCCGTCCATAAAACCCGTGCCATTCTGACCATGGACGGGATAGTACGTCATAGGCGATTAGCTGCGCTCCCGGAGGGAGCGCAGCTAATCGCCGCCGGGTGTCAGCTGATTATCACAGCTGACACCCGTGACTGTGTGTCAGGAGCGGTCACGGACCGCTCCCGGCACATTAACCCCTTGCACACCGCGATCAAACATGATCGCGGTGTACTGGGGGCACAGGGGAGGATCGCGCAGGCAGGGGGCTCCCTGCGCGCCCCCCTGAGACCCTCAGACCAGCGCGATGTGATCGCGCTGCTCTGAGGGCTTCCTCCCTCCCAGGACCCGGATCCAAGATGGCGCTGGGGTCCTGGAGGGAGGCGGCTTCCTCAGTGCCTGCTGAGAGCAGGCACTGAGAAGCCTGCATCTATGCCTGTGCGATCGCTGGTGTGACAGAGTGCTGTGCACACTGTCACACCAGCGATCTGATGAAATACAGTGATGTCCCACCCTGGGACAAAGTAAAAAAGTTAAAAAAAGTAAAAATAAACATGTGTAAAAAAAAATCCAAAAAAAAAAAAAAATATTCCCCAATAAATTCATTACTTATTGTAAATAAAAAACATAAAACAATAAAAGTACACATATATGGTATCGCCGCGTCCGTAACGACCCCCCCTATAAAACTGTCCCACTAGTTAACCCCTTTTGTGAACCCCTTAAAAAATAAAAAATAAAAACGAAGCAAAAAATCAGTGCTTTATCATCATACCGCTGAACAAAAAGTGGAATAACACGCGATCAAAAAGACGGATATAAATAAACATGGTACCGCTGAAAACGTCATCTTGTCCCGCAAAAAACGAGCCGTCACACAGCATCATCAGCAAAAAAATAAAAAAGTTATAGCTCGCAGAATAAAGCGATGCAAAAATAATTATTTTTTATATAAAATTGTTTTTATTCTATAAAAGCGCCAAAACATAAACAAATTATAAAATGAGGTATCGCCATAATCGTACTGACCCGAAGAATAAAACTGCTTTATCGATTTTACCACACGCGGAACAATAAAAACGCCTCACCCAAAAGAAATTCATGAATTGCTGATTTTTGTTCATTCTAACCTCCCAAAAATCGAAATAAAAAGCGATCAAAAAATGTCACGTGCTCAAAAATGGTACCAATAAAAGCGTCACCTCGTCCCGCAAAAATTAAGACCTCACATGACATTGTGGGCCAAAATATGCAAAAATTATAGCTCTCAAAATGTGGCGATGCAAAAAACTACTTTTTGCAATAAAAAGCGTCTTTTAGCGTGACAGCTGCCAATCATAAAAACCGCTATAAATAGTAAATCAAACCCCCTTTATCACCCCCTTAGTTAGGGAAAAATAATAAAATAAAAAAAATGTATTTATTTCCATTTTCCCATTAGGGTTAGGGTTAGGGTTTCGGCTAAAGTTAGGGTTAGGGTTGGCGCTAAAGTTAGGATTAGGGTTAGAGTTAGGATTAGGGTTAGGGTTGGGATTAGGGTTGGGACTAGGGTTAGGGGTGTGTTGGGGTTAGGGTTGGAGTTAGAATTGGGGGGTTTCCGCTGTTTAGGCACATCAGGGGCTCTCCAAATGTGACATGGCGTCTGATCTCCATTCCAGCCAATTCTGCGTTGAAAAAGTCAAACGGTGTTCCTTCACTTCTGAGCTCTGCCATGCGTCCAAACAGTAGTTTATCCCCACATATGGGGTATCAGCGTACTCTGGACCCCAAGAGTTATTGTGAAATTTGTCCTATTTCTTCTGTTACCCTTGGGAAAATAAAAAACTGGGGGCGAAAATATTATTTTTGTAAAAAAAATAAGATTTTTTTGTTTTTACGGCTGTACATTATAAACTTCTGTGAAGCACTTGGGGCTTCATAGCGCTCACCACACATCTAAATAAGTTCCTTGTGGGGTCTATTTTCCAAAATGGGGTCACTTGTTGGGGATTTCCACTGTTTAGGCGCATCAGGGGCTCTCCAAATGCGACATGACGCCCCCAGACCATTCCATCAAAGTCTGCAATCCAAAACGTCACTACTTCCCTTTCCGAGCCCTGACATGCGCCCATACAGTAGTTTTCTCCCACATATTGGGTATCAGCGTACTCAGGACAAATTGGACAACAACTTTTGGGGTCCAATTTCTCCTGTTGCCCTTGTGAAAATAAAATATTGGGGGCGAAAAAATCATTTTTGTAAAAAAAAAAAGGATTTTTTATTTTTACGGCTGTGCGTTATAAACTTCTGTGAAGCACTTCGGGGTTCAAAGTGCTCACCACACATCTAGGTAAGTTCCTTGTGAGGTCTATTTTCCAAAATGGGGTCACTTGTGGGGGGTTTCCACTGTTTAGGCGCATCAGGGGCTCTCCAAATGCGACATGACGCCCCCAGACCATTCCATCAAAGTCTGCAATCCAAAACGTCACTACTTCCCTTTCCGAGCCCTGACATGCGCCCATACAGTAGTTTTCTCCCACATATTGGGTATCAGCGTACTCAGGACAAATTGGACAACAACTTTTGGGGTCCAATTTCTCCTGTTACCCTTGTGAAAATAAAATATTGGGGGCGAAAAAATCATTTTTGTAAAAAAAAAAAGGATTTTTTATTTTTACGGCTGTGCGTTATAAACTTCTGTGAAGCACTTCGGGGTTCAAAGTGCTCACCACACATCTAGATAAGTTCCTTGTGGGGTCTATTTTCCAAAATGGGGTCACTTGTGGGGGGTTTCCACTGTTTAGGCGTATCAGGGGCTCTCCAAATACGACATGACGCCCCCAGACCATTCCATCAAAGTCTGCAATCCAAAACGTCACTACTTCCCTTCCGAGCCCTGACGTGCACCCATACAGTAGTTTTCTCCTACATATTGGGTATCAGCGTACTCAGGACAAATTGGACAACAACTTTTGGGTTCCAATTTCTTCTGTTACCCTTGTGAAAATAAAATATTGGGGGCGAAAAAATCATTTTTGTAAAAAAAAAAAAGGATTTTTTATTTTAAGGCTGTACGTTATAAACTTTAGTGAAACACCTGGGGGTTCAAAGTTCTCACCACACATCTAGATAAGTTCCTTGAGGGGTCTAGTTTCCAAAATGGTGTCATTTGTGGGGGGTTTCCACTGTTTAGGCAGATCAGGAGCTCTCCAAACACGACATGGCGTCCAGCCAATTCTGCGTTGAAAAAGTGAGATGGCGCTCCTTCCCTTCCAAACTCTGCCATGCACCCAAACAGTGGTATACCCCCACATATGGGGTATCAGTGTACTCAGGACAAATTGCACAATAACTTTTGGAGTCTTGTTACCCTTGGAAAAATAAAAATTGGGGTGAAAAGATCATTTTTGTGGAAAAAATATGATTTTTAAATTTTACGGCTCTACGTTATAAACTTGTGTGAAGCACTTGAGGGTTCAAATTGCTCACCAAAGATCTAGATAAGTTCCTTAGGGGGTCTAGTTTCCCAAATGGGGTCATTTGTGGGGGGTTTCCACTGTTTAGGCACATCAGGGGCTCTCCAAATGCAACATGGCATCCAATCTCAATTCCAGCCAATTTTGGTTGGAAAAAGTCAAATGGTGCTCCTTCCCTTCCGAGCTCTGCCGTGCGCCCAAACAGTGGTTCCCCCCCACATATGGGGCATCAGCGTACTCAGGACAAATTGGACAACAACTTATGTGGTCCAATTTCTCCTGATACCCTTGGGAAAATAAAAAATTAGTGACTAAAAGATAATTTTTGTGGGAAAAAAATAGGATTTTTTATTTTCATGCCCGGGCATTATAAACTTGTGTGAAGCACTTGGGGGTTCAAAGTGCTCACCAAAGATCTAGATAAGTTCCTTAGGGGGTCTAGTTTCCAAAATGGGGTCACTTGTGGGGGATTTCCACTGTTAGGCTCATCTGGGGCACTGCAAACGGAACATGACCCCCATCAACGTCTGCATTCCAAAACGTTACTACTTCCTTTCCAAGCCCTGCCGTGCGCCCAAACAGTTTTCCACCCCCACATATGGGGTATCAGCGTACTCAGGACAAATTGGACAACAACTTTTGGGGTCCAATTTCCTTGGGAAAATTCAAAAATTTAGGACTAAAAAATCATTTTTGTGGAATTTTTTTTTTTTTTTTTTCACACCCAGGCATTATAAACTTTTGTGAAACACTTGGGGGTTCAAAGTGCTCACAACAGATCTAGATAAGTACCTTAGGGGGTCTAGTTTCCAAAATGGTGTCACTTGTGGGGGGTTTCCACTGTTTAGGCGCATCAGAGGTTCTCCAAGCGCGACATGGCGTCCAATCTCAACTCCAGCCAATTTTAGTTTGAAAAAGTCAAACGGCGCTCCTTCCCTTACGAGCTCTGCCGTGTGCCCAAACAGTGGTTTTCCCCCACATATGGGGTATTGGCGTACTCAGGAGAAATTGCATAACAACCTTATCTGTCCATTTTCTCCTTTTACCCTTGTGAAAATAAAAAAAAAGTTTGTAAAAGATCATTTTTGTGGCTAAAAAGTTAAATATTCATTTTTTCCTTCCACGTTGCTTTAGTTCCTGTGAAGCACCTGAAGGGTTAATAAACTTCTTGAATGTGGTTTTGAGTACCTTGAGGGGTGCAGTTTTTAGAATGGTGTCACTTTTGGGTATTTTCTGTCATGTAGACCCCTCAAAGTGACTTCAAATGTGAGGTGGTCCCTAAAAAAAATGGCTTTGTAAATTTTGTTGTAAAAATGAGAAATCGCTGGTCAACTTTTAACCCTTATAACTTCCTAACAAAAAAAAATTTTGATTCCAAAATTGTGCTGATGTAAAGTAGACATGTGGGAAATGTTATTTCTTAACTATTTTGTGTTACATATTTCTCTGTTTTAAGGGAATAAAAATTCAAAGTTTGAAAATTGCTAAATTTTCAAAATTTTCGCCATATTTGCGTATTTTTCAAAAATAAACGCAAGTTATATGGAAGAAATTTTACCACTAACATGAAGTACAATATGTCACGAGAAAACAATCTCAGAATCGCGAAGATCCGTTGAAGCGTTCTGGAGTTATAACCTCATAAAGAGACAGTGGTCAGAATTGTAAAAATTGTCCCGGTCATTAACGTGCAAACCACCCTTGGGGGTGAAGGGGTTAAAGAGATATCACAGTGGTGAAAAAAGTGCCAAAATTCTTCACTTATCCCAGAATGAACTGGGAATATGCAAATGATCTCCTCAGGACTACTCCCTGGTTTACCGATGTCCTCCTTTCAGCTGCAACAGCCAAAACCCAGTGTTCTTGGAGCTCGCGGAGACTCTTCACTTATCCCAGAATGAACTGGGAATATGCAAATGATCTCCTCAGGACTCCTCCCCTGGTTTACCGATGTCCTCCTTTCAGCTGCAACAGCCAAAACCCAGTGTTCTTGGAGCTCGCGGAGACTCTTCACTTATCCCAGAATGAACTGGGAATATGCAAATGATCTCCTCAGGACTACTCCCCTGGTTTACCGATGTCCTCCTTTCAGCTGCAACAGCCAAAACCCAGTGTTCTTGGAGCTCGCGGAGACTCTTCACTTATCCCAGAATGAACTGGGAATATGCAAATGATCTCCTCAGGACTCCTCCCCTGGTTTACCGATGTCCTCCTTTCAGCTGCAACAGCCAAAACCCAGTGTTCTTGGAGCTCGCGGAGACTCTTCACTTATCCCAGAATGAACTGGGAATATGCAAATGATCTCCTCAGGACTCCTCCCCTGGTTTACCGATGTCCTCCTTTCAGCTGCAACAGCCAAAACCCAGTGTTCTTGGAGCTCGCGGAGACTCTTCACTTATCCCAGAATGAACTGGGAATATGCAAATGATCTCCTCAGGACTACTCCCCTGGTTTACCGATGTCCTCCTTTCAGCTGCAATAGCCAAAACCCAGTGTTCTTGGAGCTCGCGGAGACTCTTCACTTATCCCAGAATGAACTGGGAATATGCAAATGATCTCCTCAGGACTCCTCCCCTGGTTTACCGATGTCCTCCTTTCAGCTGCAACAGCCAAAACCCAGTGTTCTTGGAGCTCGCGGAGACTCTTCACTTATCCCAGAATGAACTGGGAATATGCAAATGATCTCCTCAGGACTCCTCCCCTGGTTTTCATCGCACAATCAAGAAGTATGTAGCTGATTCACAGTACACACGTGTGCGTGCTGATAGGGGGAAAATTGAGGACTCTTTCCTACAGGCAATTACATCAGGTTAAAATAGCAGTGGCAAAAAAGCCTTGTCATAGCAGCAGACAAGTTTTTGAAGCTGCTGGTGCCTCCAACGTCCCCCGAACATCAAGATGCAGGGTCCTTCAGAGGTTTGCAGCTGTGCGTAAGCCATCCTGTCGACCTCCTCTATCCACTGCACACAAGCAGAAACAGCTCCAGTGGGCCAAACAATACATGAAGACTATAGTAGAAAATTAATAATTATACGCGCTAAACATGGAAATTAAAATTATTCACCAGGTAGTACTAATATCCACAGTGGTAAATCGGGTGCTAATGTTAAAATAACAGTACCTTTATATGAATGTTAGAATGTATCCAAGTGGTTAGAAGGTCCTGTTGGTTATGATGAACTTCTCTCCCCCGGTGTCCAAATATAATCAGGTGGGGATTCTTTTGTGAAAAAACAATAAAAAACTTTTTTCCTCTGATCGATGCTTTCGCAAGCTTGTCGGTATATTAGCGGGGGGCACCGTCCCGGCCGGTGGCGGAAACCCCCGTGAATGTATAGAGTCGTTTGCTCTGCAAATTTGAGTATGAAACCGGCAAGGAGCAGCGTCGCTGCAGGACCTTGCGTGACATCACTGACATGTGACTAGCATCACGTGACCAGCTATGGTGTGCACACAGGACCACAATTCCTACGCGTTTCGGAATTCACTAATTCCTTTGTCAGGGATGGGTCCTGCGTGCTCAGTGTGCGCTATATACACGTTGCCGATTCACATATTGAAAGCAAACAGCTCAATTTCTTTGTTCAGTCCGTTTGGAACAAGGGTATTCATTTCAAAAATAAGTCTGCTTTCTTTCCTGGACATTTGGTGTATGTAATTGCCTCTTCTCCAATTTTTCTTTACAATCTTAATGCCTGTGATTTTTGTATTATTCAACAATCCACCATGGTACTTGAGGAAATGTTCTGATAGCGGATGTCCAGAATATTTCTTGGTAATATTGCGCAGATGCTCCGCAATTCTTGCGTTCATCGGGCGTATAGTGCGTCCAATGTATAACTTGCCACATGGACAGGTTATACCATATATAACGCCCGTGGTAGAACATGTAATAAACTCCTTAATGTCCTTTTTTTTTTTCTTCCCAAAGGGGTCATACACCTGTTGGTTTCTTTCCCTGTAAAACCAATTTTCCTTCCCAAAGGGGTCATACACCTGTTGGTTTCTTTCCCTGTAGAAAATGTCTACCCTGTAGAAAATTGAAAATAAGTAAGCAATTTAATATTGTTCATCAGTCCATAAAAATGGACATTAAGGAGTTTATTACATGTTCTACCACGGGCGTTATACAGGTCCTTCTCAAAAAATTAGCATATAGTGCAAAATTTCATTATTTTCCATAATGTAATGATTACAATTAAACTTTCATATATTTTAGATTCATTACACACCAACTGAAATTTGTCAGGTCTTTTATTGTTTTAATACTGATGATTTTGGCATACAACTCCTGATAACCCAAAAAACCTGTCTCAAAAAATTAACATATTTCAACCGTCCAATAAAATAAAAGTGTTTTTTAAAAACAAACAAAAAAACCATCAAATAATAAAGTTCAGTTATGCACTCAATACTTGGTCGGGAATCCTTTTGCAGAAATGACTGCTTCAATGCGGCGTGGCATGGAGGCAATCAGCCTGTGACACTGCTGAGGTGTTATGGAGGCCCAGGATGCTTCGATAGCGGCCTTAAGCTCATCCAGAGTGTTGGGTCTTGCGTCTCTCAACTTTCTCTTCACAATATCCCACAGATTCTCTATGGGGTTCAGGTCAGGAGAGTTGGCAGGCCAATTGAGCACAGTAATACCATGATCAGTAAACCTTTTACCAGTGGTTTTGGCACTGTGAGCAGGTGCCAGGTCGTGCTGAAAAATGAAATCTTCATCTCCATAAAGCATTTCAGCCGATGGAAGCATGAAGTGCTCCAAAATCTCCTGATAGCTAGCTGCATTGACCCTGCCCTTGATGAAACACAGTGGACCAACACCAGCAGCTGACATGGCACCCCACACCATCACTGACTGTGGGTACTTGACACTGGACTTCAGGCATTTTGGCATTTCCTTCTCCCCAGTCTTCCTCCAGACTCTGGCACCTTGATTTCCGAATGACATGCAAAATTTGCTTTCATCAGAAAAAAGTACTTGGGACCACTTAGCAACAGTCCAGTGCTGCTTCTCTGTAGCCCAGGTCAGGCGCTTCTGCCGCTGTTTATGGTTCAAAAGTGGCTTTACCTGGGGAATGCGGCACCTGTAGCCCATTTCCTGCACACGCCTGTGCACGGTGGCTCTGGATGTTTCTACACCAGATTCAGTCCACTGCTTCCTCAGGTCCCCCAAGGTCTGGAATCGGTCCTTCTCCACAATCTTCCTCAGGGTCCGGTCACCTCTTCTCGTTGTACAGCGTTTTCTGCCACATTGTTTCCTTCCAACACACTTCCCATTGAGGTGCCTTGATACAGCACTCTGGGAACAGCCTATTTGTTGAGAAATTTCTTTCTGGGTCTTACCCTCTTGCTTGAGGGTGTCAATGATGGCCTTCTTGACATCAGTCAAGTCGTTAGTCTTACCCATGATGGAGGTTTTGAGCCTCAGGAATCTTTTGCATGTGTTTAGAGTTAATTAGTTGATTCAGAAGATTAGGGTAATAGGTCGTTTAGAGAACCTTTTCTTGATATGCTAATTTTTTGAGACAGGTTTTTTGGGTTATCAGGAGTTGTTTGCCAAAATCATCAGTATTAAAACAATAAAAGACCTGACAAATTTCAGTTTGTGTGTAATGAATCTAAAATATATGAAAGTTTAATTGTAATCATTACATTATGGAAAATAATGAAATTTTGCACTATATGCTAATTTTTTGAGAAGGACCTGTATATGGTATAACCTGTCCATGTGGCAAGTTATACATTGGACGCACTATACGCCCGATGAACGTAAGAATTGCGGAGCATCTGCGCAATATTACCAAGAAATATACTGGACATCCGCTATCAGAACATTTCCTCAAATAACATGGTGGATTGTTGAATAATACAAAAATCACGGGCATTAATATTGTAAAGAAAAATTGGAGAAGAGGCAATTACATACACCAAATGTCCAGGGAAGAAAGCAGACTTATTTTTGAAATGAATACCCTTGTTCCAAACGGACTGAACAAAGAAATTGAGCTGTTTTCTTTCAATATGTGAATCGGCAACATGTATATATAGTGCACACTGAGCACGCAGGACCCATCCCTGACGAAGGAATTAGTGAATTCCGAAACACGTAGGAATTGTGGTCCTGTGTGCACACCGTAGCCGGTCATGTGATGCTAGTCACGTGTCAGTGACGTCACGCAAGGTCCTGCAGCGACGCAGCTCCTTGCCGGTTTCATACTCAAATTTGCAGAGCAAACGACTCTATACATCCACGGGGGTTTCCGCCACCGGCCGGGACGTTGCCCCCCCTGCTAACATACCGACAAGCTTGCGAAAGCATCGATCAGAGGAAAAAAGTTTTTTTATTGTTTTTTTCACAAAAGAATCCCCACCTGATTATATTTGGACACCGGGGAGAGAAATTCATCATAACCAACAGGACCTTCTAACCACTTGGATACATTCTAACATTCATATAAAGGTACTGTTATTTTAACATTAGCACCCGATTTACCACTGTGGATATTAGTACTACCTGGTGAATAATTTTAATTTCCATGTTTAGCGCGTATAATTATTAATTTTTTACAATTTGTACCTCTGGCAAAATAGGGGTTAATTTGCCAATGTTTATCGCAGCTTTACATTGGTTCCTCTAGTGTGCCTGGGGTTTTATTTATATTTATAGTTAAATACATCAAGACTGACTTCAAAACTGTTTTGTTCACCGATGAGTGCCGTGCAACGCTCGATGGTCCAGATGGATGGAGTGGAGGATGGCTGGTTGATGGACACCCCATGCAAACACGGCTACGGCGCCAAGAAGGAGGAGGTGGAGTAATGTTTTGGGCTGAAATCATGGGGAGAGAGATTGTCGGCCCCTTTAGGATCCTGAAGGGGTAAAGATGAACCCCATAGTGTATGTTGAGTTTCTCAAACAGCACTTCCTGCCATGGTTCAAGAAGAAGAACCGTGCATACCACAGCAAGATCATTTTCATGCATGATAATGCACCGTCTAATGCTGCACATAACACATCTGCATCTCTGGCTGCTATGGGCATAGAAGGGGATAAACTTATGGTTGGCCCCCATGCGCCCCTGACCTCAACCCCATTGAGAACCTCTGGAGCATCATCAAAAGGAGTGTCTAAGATGGCGAGAGGCAGTTCACATCTAAGCAACAGCTCTGGGAGGGTATTTTGCCCTTATGAAAACAATTGAAGCAGAAACCATCCAAAACCTGACAAATTCAATGGACGAGAGCTGTTGTGAATACCTTGGAGGCGACTTCTGAGCTGGGTCTCCCTCCGGTGGTTGCTGAGGGTAATGAACTAATTACTGAATGGCCTTCAGCTGGCTCTGAATGGTATGATATAAGTGACCTGAGTTCCCAGCAGCCTTGCCGGTAATCAATTGTTCCTCCTGATCTTGCATGGAGCACATCTTGCTTTCCTGCTCTCATTCAGATAAGTGTTTTTTTTTTCCCTCTGTTGGATTTTCACTGCCGGTTTGCTGCTTGCAGTGGTCGGCAGCCTGGTCCCCTATTGGGGTCTTGCGCTGCAATTGTGCTCATTGTGTGTTTGCATTTTTGCTTTGTTCCTTTGTCACTTTTTATTTGCTGTGTTGCTGTGTGTTACACCAAAGATCTGATTTAGGTGGTAGAGATCGTGTGTTCTCAGGTTTTTTGTTAATCAGAAGTGTTAGTATTTTTGTCAGGGTTTTTTTGGGTTACAGTCAGAATTCTTTCCTATACTTTTCTATCTAGACAGATTGGGCCCCAGCGTTTGCTCATTCTATTTTCTGTCTGTGTCCGTGTTTTCTTCTTGTCTAACTGCCATTACATGTTCGGGGCCTTCCTATTTCTTTGGGGATTCTGCTCCGGGGCAGATAGCATTCATCTTTCTGCCTTTAGGTGTAGCTATCTCTCCGGCTGTGACGAGGTGTCTAGGATCACCGTAGGTATGCTCCACGGCTACTTCTAGTGTGGCGGTTAGTTTAGGTTACTGAAATCCAATAGTTTCCAGCCTCTCTGGTGTATTGCTACTTTGGCTATTTTTTGCAGTTTCTCCTCAGCTACCGAAACATAACAGTATTACCGGCCAAACTGAAAATTATACGGTACTCACAGAAGGGAAAAATAGTAAAGAGGAAAAAGTTTGTTACATTTTTTTTTCCCCTCTATTTCTCAGGGTGCTGAGGAGGAATTATTTTTTCTCTCAATGTAGTTTGCACAGTTGTTTGGCCGTGTGGAGCAGCTTGCCACTGAGATTCAGAGTATTGCTACCTATCTTGCTAGGTTGCCTGTTGTGGAACCTAGGATCCCCATGCCAGATTTATTTTTGGGAAATCGGTCTAAATTTCTGAATTTTAAAAATAACTGTAAGTTGTTTTTTGCCTTAAAGCTTAAGTCCTCAGGGAACGCAGCACAGCAGGTTCAAATTGTCATCTCTCTGCTGCGCAGTGAACCTCAGGATTGGGCTTTTTCCCTGACACCTGGGGATCCTGTTTTGAATGATGTTGATGTATTTTTTCAGGCTCTGGGTTTATTGTACGATGAACCTAATGTCACTGATCAAGCTGAAATGACCTTGTTGGCATTAAATCAGGGTCATGAAGACGCTGAGCTGTACTGTCAGAAATTTCAAAAATGGGCAGTCCTGACCAAATGGAATGATGATGCTTTGGCAGCCCTTTTTCGGAAGGGTCTGTCAGAAAATGTAAAGGACGTTATGGTGGGATTCCCTGTTCCCTCTGGTCTCAATAATTCTATGTCTTTGGCTGTTCAAATTGACAGACGTTTGCGGGAGCGCAGAGGTATGCGTGAGATAGCGTTGCCTTGTGAGCCAGCTCCTGAGCCCATGCAGTGTGATGGAGTGACTTCTGGGGCTCAGAGTCATGAGTTTCGTAAGCGCAATGGGTTATGTTTCTACTGTGGTGACGCTTCCCATGCTATTTCCGTCTGCGCTAAGCGGAGAAGACGTTTTGCGCGTTCAGTTGTCTTGGGTAGTGTTCAGACTAAATTTCTGTTGACTGTTACCCTGATTTGCTCCCTGTCCACATTTTCGGCTCAGGCTTTTGTTGATTCAGGAGCAGCTATTAACCTGATGGATTTTGACTTTGCCAAACGCTGTGGGTTTCCCATGATACCCCTGCGGAAGTCTATTCCTTTACTGGGCATTGATTCTATCCCTTTGACGGAGAATAAACCCCAGTTCTTTACTCAGGTGATAATGAGGGTTGAACCAGATCATCAGGAGAGTTGCAAATTTCTGGTGTTGCATAATCTGCATGACATTATTGTCCTGGTTTCCCTTGGTTTCAGACTCATAATCCTGTTTTGGATTGGAAATCTGTGTCTGTGACCAGTTGGGGTTGCCAATGTGTTAATGCTGACACTCCTGTTTTTTCTGCCTCTCCCCAGTCTCAGGATGTCCCTGACTTTTTGACTGATTTTTCTGATGTTTTTAGTGAAAGTAAATCTGCATCCTTACCTCCTCACAGGAGCTATGATTGTGCTATTGAGTTAGTGCCTGGTGGTAAATTTCCTAAAGGTCGCCTTTTTAATTTATCTGTACCTGAACACGATGCTATGTGATCTTATATCAAGGAGTCATTGGAGAAGGGTCATATCAGACCATCCTCCTCACCCTTGTGCGCCGATTTTTTCTTTGTGGCCAAAAAGGATGGTTCATTGAGGCCATGTATTGATTATCGCCTCCTGAATAAGATCACTGTTAAATATAAATATCCGTTACCTTTGATTTCTGACCTATTTTCCAGAGTGAAAAGTGCTAGTTGGTTTACCAAGCTTGACCTCAGGGGGGCGTATAACCTTATTCGCATTAAGCATGGGGATGAATGGAAGACGGCGTTTAATACCCCAGAGGGGCAATTTGAGTACCTAGTGATGCCTTTTGAGCTTACTAATGCCCCTTCCGTCTTCCAATCCTTCGTGAATGATATTTTCAGGGATTTTGTGGATAAATTTCTGATTGTTTATTTGGATGATATCTTGATTTTTTCCAACCACTTGGGACTCTCATGTGAAACATGTTCGGACGGTGTTCCAGATTTTGAGAGAGAATGCACTGTATGTGAAGGGATCAAAGTGTAATTTTGGCATACAGAAGGTCTCATTTCTGGGATTCATTTTTTCTCCGTCTGTTATTGAAATGGACCCGGTCAAGGTTCAGGCCATCTGTGATTGGGTTCAACCTACTTCATTGAAGGCTCTTCAGAGATTTTCGGATTTTGCCAATTTTTATCGCAAATGTATTGGTAATTTCTCCGGTATTGTTAAACCATTGACTGATTTGACCAAAAACGGTTCCGATGTGGTGAATTGGCCTCCTGAGGCAGTTTCTGCGTTTCAGGAACTTAAGCAGAGATTCATTTCTGATCCTGTTCTACGGCAGCCTGATGTTTCTCTGCCGTTTCAGGTGGAGGTTGATGACTCTGAGATTGGGGCAGGTGCAGTTTTGTCCCAAAGGGATCCAGAGACCTCTAAGAGTAACCCTTGTGCCTTTTTCTCTCGGAAATTTTCTCCAACTGAACGTAATTATGACGTGGGTAATCGGGAGTTATTGGCCATGAAGTGGGTCTTTGAAAAGTTGAGACATTGGCTGGAAGGAGCCAAACATCAGGTGGTGGTCCTCACGGACCATAAGAATCTGGTTTATCTTGAGTCAGCCAAGCGACTTAATCCTAGACAGGCCAGGTGGGCCTTATTTTTCACATGTTTTAATTTTGTGGTTTCTTTTATTCCGGGCACTAACAATGTTAAGGCGGATGCCCTTTCGAGGAGTTTCTTTGCGGATTTTCCTGAGTTGTCTGATCCTGCTGTTGTTTTGAAAGAGGGTGTAATTCTTTCCGCCATCTCGCCCAATTTGAGACTGGCTCTGGAGGGGTGTCAGGAGGATAAACCTGAGCGCTGCCCTGTTGGGAAATTGTTTGTCCCAGACCAGTGGAAAAAGAGTGTGATGTCTGAGATTCATTGTTCCGCGTTGGCTGGTCATCCCGGGATTCTTGGTACCAGAGACTTGGTGAGTCGGTCCTTTTGGTGGCCTACTTTGTCTCGTGACGTCAGGGACTTTGTGCAGTCCTGTGGGACTAGTTCCAAACCTTGCTCTCGTTCTAGTGGTTTGTTAATGCACTACCTGTACCCAAGAGGCCATGGACCCATATTTCTATGGATTTTATTTTCGACCTTCCTGTCTCTCAGACAATGACCGTTATCTGGGTAATCTGTGATAGGTTTTCCAAGATGATACATTGTTCTAAACTTGGTGTTCAGTTATCTTTCTCCTCTGCATTTCACCCTCAGACCAATGGACAAACCGAGAGAACAAACCAGACCTTGGAGACTTATTTGAGATGTTTTGTGTCTGCTGATCAAGATGACTGGGTCTCTTTTTTGCCTTTGGCTGAGTTTGCTCTTAATAATAGGGCTAGCTCTGCCACCTTGATGTCTCCATTTTTCTGCAATTCTGGGTTTCACCCTCGATTTTCTTCAGGACAGGCGGAGGCTTCTGTCTGTCCGGGGGTTGACTCTATGACTCTATGCAGCAGATTTGGGACCAGGTAGTGGAGAGGTTGTCTCTCTCTTAAGAGAGGGCCCAGCGGTTTTCCAACCGGCATAGGACTGATGGTCCTGGTTTTAAATTGGGGGACTGGGTTTGGTTGTCCTCAAGAAATATTCCTATGAAGGTTGCATCTCCAAAATTTAAGCCAAGGTTCATTGGACCTTATAAGATCATGGAAATTATTAATTCTGTTTCCTTCTGTTTGCTTCTTCCAGGGACATTTAAGATCCATAACGTGTTCCACAAGCCCTTATTGAAGAGGTTTATCGAGCCAGTGGTTCCTATGCCTGCGCCTCCTGATCCTGTTTTGGTTGAGGGCAATTTGGAGTATGTGGTTGAGAAAATATTGTATTCTCGTTTTGCTAGACAGAAACTACAGTATTTGGTTAAGTGGAGAGGTTATGGTCAGGAGGACAATTCTTGGGTGTTTGCTTCGGACATCCATGCTGGGAGACTTATCAGTGCCTATCATCGAGCTCATCCTGATCGGCCTGGTTGCGCTGGTGAGGGTTCAGTAACCCTCATCAAGGGGGGGGCACTGTTGTGAATACCTTGAAGGCGACTTCTGAGCTGGGTCTCCCTTCGGTGGTTGCTGAGGGTAATGAACTAATTACTGAATGGCCTTCAGCTGGCTCTGAATGGTATGATATAAGTGACCTGAGTTCCCAGCAGCCTTGCCGGTAATCAATTGTTCCTCCTGCTCTTGCTTGGAGCACATCTTGCTTTCCTGCTCTCATTCACATAAGTGTTTTTTTTTTTCCTCTGTTGGATTTTCACTGCTGGTTTGCTGCTTGCACTGGTCGGCAGCCTGGTCCCCTTTTGGGGTCTTGCGCTGCAATTGTGCTCATTGTGTGTTTGCATTTTTGCTTTGTTCCTTTGTCCCTTTTTATTTGCTGTGTTGCTGTGTGTTACACCAGAGATCTGATTTAGGTGGTAAATATCGTGTGACCTAAGGTTTTTTGTTAATCAGAAGTGTTAGTATTTTTGTCAGGGTTTTTTTGGGTTACAGTCAGAATTCTTTCCTATACTTTTCTATCTAGACAGATTGGGCCCCAGCGTTTGCTCATTCTATTTTCTGTCTGTGTCCAAGTTTTCTTCTTGTCTAACCGCCATTACATGTTCGGGGGCTTCCTATTTCTTTGGGGATTCTACTCCGGGGCAGATAGCATTCATCTTTCTGCCTTTAGGTGTAGCTATCTCTCCGGCTGTGATGAGGCGTCTAGGATCACCGTAGGTGCGCTCCACGGCTACTTCTAGTGTGGCGGTTAGTTTAGGTTACTGCAATCCAATAATTTCCAGTCTCTCTGGTGTATTGCTACTTAGGCTATTTTTTTGCAGTTTCTCCACAGCTACCGAAACATAACAGAGAGCTTTCAGAAGCTCCTTTCGAACAAGGGGTCCTATATGCAAATGTAACATCACCTAGAATAAAGTTTTGAGTTGAAAACTGTTTGATTTCAGTTCGTAATAACCTGCTAATGCTTATAATTTCAAAACTGACCATTTTTTTGTTCTTTATTAAAATGAAAACTCTGCTGTGCATAATAATTTGGAACATGCATTTTGAGTGCAGTTTGAGTGTTTTATTTTTTTAAAAATATACTGTTATCATAGGCAGTTTGTACAAAAACCTTTCAATTGTACTCTAATAGTTATTTGACTGGAAAATTACAATGACTGCAATTCATGTAGGTAATTTTGGAAAAATCTGAGAAAATATTATTTGCATAATAATTTGGAACACAGTGTATGTACAGATTCATGATGACTGGGCAGCGGGTACCTGTGCTGCGCTGGGTCCGAAACTGTTAAGGCTGCATCCCCTGTTTCCCAGGGAAAGGAAAGGGGATCGGACAGGTCCCATTACCCATGAAGAGGAGGCATGTTTACACAGGGAACATGTGTCGAAGGTGTGGGAAAAAAACCAAAAGCATGAGTAAGTCCCCAGCTTTGAGCGTGTGAGCATGAAGGGGGGCAGTGCACTACTCATCCAAAGCGCCGACACTGCGGCAATGTGCAGCAGACAGACAGATCCGGTGACCTACAGGCAGGGGGCCAGCTTAATACAAAGTGGGCACGACAGCATAGATTTTTGGCGTGGACAAGCAGTGCATAGGAGGCTGAGCAGTGTGCTCCGTCCTTAGAGCACTTGCGCTGCTCCCGCCACTAAAAGAGGTACTGCCATTTGGCAAAGCGCCGTGTGCCCAGTGACCGCCAGAGAGCAAAGCGCCATACTCTCCTTGACTGTGAGTACAGCTCAAGAGTGCAGTACAGAGAGCCAGGTCATGCCACGTGTTCAGCTTGGATAACCAATAATTAAAAGGCACCGAGGAATGACAGAGGACGTTGGTACGGTCAGCAAGTTAATCCCTCAGCATCTTCACAAACTTTTCACTCCTTGTGAGAGTCCACCGTGCCAGGGCAATGGGAGGGTCTAAGAAAACTGTCCCCGAACTTTGCCAGTGTTCCACTGCCTCTGCTGGATTTGAGTTGTGTCTCTCCCACCTGTACTCCTTGCTTGGCAAACAAACTGTGAACTCTGCTGCCAGCATTTTCATATGGGATTTTTTTTAATAATTCCACAAGAAGGGCCCTCTGGTCCTCCAACATTTTAGTACACCTGTCTACCTCTGGAATAAGAGATAGAAAGTTCTCCTGGTAGCATGGGTCTAGAAGTGTCAACAATCAGTATTGCCCATCACCGAAATTTTTGAGAACATCAGGGTGACGGGAAAGCAGCGGAACATAAATTCAGCCATGTGTGCAAGACTGCTAACAGTCAATACTTCCATGTACTCACCAAGAAGACGACTGACCATGCTCTCCTCCTCCTACTTGTCCTCAGGCCTCCTCGACTTTTGACTAACCTCAGTAATATAATTGTAAATACATTATTGTAAATACACCCCTGTAGTTGTTATCTCCCCCACCTCATTGTAGATTTGAAGTTGACACGAGCTCGATTGTTTTTTTGGGTTTAATTATTGTTATCATTGTTACTTTGTGTAGAGTGTAAGCTGTCAATAGCAGGGTCGTTTAATTATTGTATTATTGTTATGGTTGTTACTTAGGACTATTGTTTTTCAAAATGTTAAATTGTTAATATGTTTGGAATATATAAATAACTACAAATATTCAGATTAGATCACAGAGAAGTAAGATGGAGACGTTAATGATGGTGTCATTTACGCTCACCATCTTGTTGGTTTCCTCAAAGTTTAGGAGGATGGTACATATGTCTGACATCCATGTCCACTCCTGAGATCTTATGTGCGAAGTCAGTACTGAATATCAACAACCTTGTTGATGCTGATAGACTAGTCACCAAATGCCCTCTTCTGCACACAAATCCTTTCCAACATCTGCAGTGTAGAGTTCCAATGCCTGGGGACATCACACACCAGTCGGTGAGCCAGAAGCTGCAAGTGCTGCTGAAGCACGACAAGAGCAGATGAAGCTGTAGCTGTCTTTCTAAAATGGGTACGCAGAGCGTTGTACTGTTCCGAGCAGATCTGGCAGATCTGTGTTGCTTTTCAGAAAATGTTGACCAATGAGGTAAAACGCATTTGCCAGGCATGGCACATGTCTGAGGTCGACTCACCACAGATCTCCCACCAGGTTCCAGCCATTGTCACACACACAACCATGCCTGGCTGTGGGTTCAGCGGTGTCAGCCACAGATCTACCTGCTCTTTCAGAGATGTCCACAACTCATCATTGTGCATTTTGTCACCTAAGTATATTTGCTTCAGCACAGCCTTTTGCCGCTTTGATGAGGCTGTGCTTCTAGCGTTTGACTGATGTGCTTCTTTTGGAGATGGAGGCTGAAGAGGAGGCAAATGAGGAGGAGGTGCAGGATCTGTAGAGTGTGGGGGCAACCCAGATTGACATAGGGCCCGCAATACTAGGGGTTGGGAGGACTTGCACCATACCAAGGTCGGAGTGGGTCCCGGCTTCCATTATGTTAACCCAATGTGCCCTCAGTGACATGTACCGTCCGTGACCACAAGCACTTGTCCACTTGTTTGTGGTTAGGTTGAGTATGCAAGTAACAACATTGTGGAGGAAACAGGTAATGTTGTAGGACACGTGCCTGTGTAATGCCGGGATAGCACACTGTGAAAAATAGTCCCGCTTGTTTGTGACCTTGGGGTGATCGCCTACTCTGCTCTCTGTTTCAAGCTACATATCCAACCCCTTACCTTCTCCGGCCCACTATAACTCAAAAACTTTTCCTGGATCCGTACATTCCAAGAAACTTCAAAAATATTCATGTACGCCCTCATGATTTTCCGCCTCGACTAGTGCAACCTTATATTCTCTTACCTCCCCTCTAGCACTCTTGCACCACTTCAATCTATTCTAAACTCTGCTGCCAGAGTAATCCAACTGTCCCTCCATTATTCCCCAGACTCTCCTTTCTGCCAGGCCCTTCACTGCCTTCCTATTGCCCATAGGCTACAGTTCAAAAGCCTAACTATGACATACAATGCCCTCCAGAAACTTTCTCCTCCATACATCTGGGACATCATCTCCCAATGTCCAACTGGCTCATGACTTATTCAATGCTAACCCAGTGTGCCATCAGCGAGATGTACTGTCCCTGCCCACAAGCACTTGTCCACGTGTCCGTGGTTAGGTGCACTTTCCATGTAACAGCATTGTTGAGGGCCCGGGTAATGTTGTGGGACACGTGCTTGCTTGTGTAATGTCGTTATGGCAGACCGGGAGAAATAGTGGCGGTTGGGGACCGAGTACCTTGTTTCGGTCACCGCCATCAGGTTGCGGAAAGCTTACGTCTTCCACGAGCCTAAAATGCAACATTTCATCGCAAACAGATGAGAAATGTGTGAATTTAGTACTGTGGCGTTGGCTGCGTGTTTCTGCTTGCATTCCTCTTTAAACTTAGTTTTTCACGCTCATTAATCAGTTTGTTTGGTTTTCCTCCAACACAGATCTGCTTTCTGTAATTCAGCATCTCACGAACATGTTGCACTTTGACCTTTATACAGACACGTGCATGTTTGGCAACATATTTTGGACGGGCATTTCTTAGGCTGAGTCTCATACACGCATCTGTTACACCGATCTTCTGAGGGAATGAAACCGATTCTGGTAATTTATGGTGGCTAAATGACGAATCATTGTAGGCTGTATCCTGGCTCTCATAGCCACTGGTGTTATTAATCATGTACTTTCCCATTCCTGTCATCACTAGGGGTGAGCGAGTATTGAAATACTCGGACTCGCTGTACTCGTTACGAGTAGCTCCTAATACTCAGGTATTCGTAACGAGTAGCGAGTCCAATGTAAGTCTATGGGAAATGTGAGTAATGGGCAGAGAATGTATGTGGGCGGAGACTATGTGTGCGCAGAGAATGTGTGCGGGGGTCTGTGGGGTTGTGTGTGTGTGCGGGCCTGTGAGGGGCTGTGCCGGGCTCGGGTTCTGCTGGCTGTGTGGGCATCTTCCGATGGGACTACTTGTTCCATCCGGCTATGCCTGCTACAGTGAAATCATTAGCAGATGATGGGAAAGTAGTATTCCCATCATCCGGCTAATGTGGTGAATGTAAAAAAAAGACATATAGAACATACAACATATAACATACAGTACATGCACATAACATACAACACATAACATAGAGAACATAATCACCGCACACACCTAATTCCCGGAAGTCCTCGTCTTCCCCGCAGAGCCCGGCACAGGCCGGCACAGCCTGGCACAGGCTCGGCAGAGCCTGGCAGAGCCCGAGCCGGCAGAGCGTGGCACAGGCTGCACACACACACACACACCTTCACAGACCCCCGCACACATTCTCCACACACACACATAGTCATAGCCTATGACTCATAGGCTATGACTATGACGCTGTGCGGCCAGCCAATCACAGTAATGCACAACAAAGAAGGCGGCGGCTTTACTGTGATTGGCTAACACATGACGGCCGGGAGATCCGAATATTGCAAGGCGAGTAGTGAAATTTACTCGCTAGGATTCGAGTAACGTGAGTACCGCATTACTCGCCGAGTACCAAATCCTAATGAGTATACTCACTCATCCCTTTTCATCACCATGCAACTTTTCCTGATCACTTCATCCATCGATTCGTCTGCCATATTTTTACTAAAAACCTGCACCTTCCCAGCAGCAACTGTATAGGAAACCACATTACAGTTTTGAAAGATGTTTATGATGCCCCTAAAAAAAAATTACACACTATGTTGATATCTACCCCAGGGGGAAATGTTTGCCAGCCAGTGTATGGGCATTCCCAGTCTAGGAGACCTGCTCCTTTAAATTGGGCCTAGTTTTTAATCAGACCTTCCTCCACATCTCATCATCCCCCGACAATAGATCACTAGGGGTAACGTGTTCCATGCTGCTACAGCCAGTGTTAAAATCCTAACAAGGGTGGGTGTTTTTGCTGGGTGTTAAATACTTGTTATGGAAAAGGTTAAGGTGTACCCCACAAGGGAAAATGTTTGCCAGCTAAGTGTATGGGCATTTCATGTCTAGGAGACCCGCTTCTTTAAATTGGGCCTAGTTTTTAATCAGGCCTTCCGCCACGTCTCATCATCCGCCACCATTAGATCACCAGGGTTAACGTGTTCTGTGCTGCTACATCCAGTGTCAAAATCCAAACAGGGGTGGGTGCTTTTGATGGGTGTTCAATACTTTTTATGGAAAATGTTGAGGTTTACCCCACAGGGGAAAATGTTTACCAGCCAACACACTTAGTGTATGAGCATTACAAGTCTAGGCGACCAGCTCCTTTTTAATGGGACATTTTTGATAAGACGCCATCCTCCATGCTTCTTCCAAGGGGGGATTGGGGTAATTGTGGTGCATATGACTTGGTAGCACGGCAGGCTTTGCAGTCAATGCATAAGAAAACAGAATGGGCGTGCAAAATGACTAATGTGAATTGGATTTTCCTGGGCCCATCCAGTACCTGGGTTCAAAGGCTTATTGGGGTGCATATGACTTGGTAGCAGGGCAGGCCTTGCAGTCAATGCATAAGAAAACAGAATGGGAGTACAAAATGAATAATGTAAACTGGATTTTCCCCGTGCCCATCCAGTACCTGGGTTCAAAGGCTTATTGGGGTGCATATGACTTGGTAGCAGGGCAGGCCTTGCAGTCAACGCATAAAAAACAGAATGGAAGGACAAAATGAATAATGTGAAGTGGATTTTCCTGGGCGCATCCAGTAACTGGGTTCAAAAGTGTATTGGGGTGCATATGACTTGGTAGCAGGGCAGGCCTTGCAGTCAATGGATAAGAAAACAGAATGGGAGGACAAAATGAATAATGTGAAGTGGATTTTACTGGGCCCATCCAGTAAGTGGGTTTAAAAGCTTATTGGGGTGCATATGACTTGGTAGCAGGGCAGGCATTGCAGTCAGTGCATAAGAAAACAGAATGGGAGGACAAAATGAATAATGTGAAGTGGATTTTCCTGGACCCATCCAGTACCAGGGTTCAAAGGCTTATTGTGGTGCATATGACCTGGCAGCAGGGCAGGCCTTGCAGTCAATGCATAAGAAAATATAATGGGAGTACAAAATGAATAATGTGAACAGCATTTTCCTGGGCTCATCCAGTAACTTGGTTCAAAGACTTATTGAGGTGCATAAGACTTGGTAGCCGGGCAGGCCTTGCATTCATTGCATAAGAAAATAGAATGGGAGTCCAAAATGAATAATGTGAAGTGGATTTTCCTGGGCCCATCCACTACCTGGGTTCAAAGGCTTATTGGGGTGCATATGGCCTGGCAGCAGGGCAGGCCTTGCAGTCATTGCATAAGAAAACAGATTGGGAGGACAAAATGAATAATGTGAAGTGGATTTTCCTGGTCCCATCCTGTACCTGAGGTCAGAGGCTTATTGGGGTGCATATGACTTGGTAGCCGGGAAGGACATGCAGTCATTGCATAAGAAAACAGAATGGGAGGACAAAATGAATAATATGAAGTGGATTTTCCTGGGCCCATCAAGTACCTGGGTTCAAAGTCTTATTGTGGTGCATATGACTTGGTAGCAGGGCAGGCCTTGCAGTTAATGCATAAGAAAACAGAATGGGAGGACAAAATGAATAATGTGAACTGGATTTTACTGGGCCCATCCAGTACCTGGGTTTAAAAGCTTATTGGGGTGCACGTGACTTGGTAGCAGGGCAGGCCTTGAAATCAATGCATAAGAAAACAGAATGGGAGTACAAAATGAATAATGTAAACTGGATTTTCCCCGGGCCCATCCAGTACCTGGGTTCAAAGGCTTATTGGGGTGCATATGACTTGGTAGCAGGGCAGGCCTTGCAGTCAACGCATAAAAAACAGAATGGAAGGACAAAATGAATAATGTGAAGTGGATTTTCCTGGGCGCATCCAGTAACTGGGTTCAAAAGTGTATTGGGGTGCATATGACTTGGTAGCAGGGCAGGCCTTGCAGTCAATGGATAGAAAACAGAATGGGAGGACAAAATGAATAATGTGAAGTGGATTTTACTGGGCCCATCCAGTAAGTGGGTTTAAAAGCTTATTGGGGTGCATATGACTTGGTAGCAGGGCAGGCATTGCAGTCAGTGCATAAGAAAACAGAATGGGAGGACAAAATGAATAATGTGAAGTGGATTTTCCTGGACCCATCCAGTACCAGGGTTCAAAGGCTTATTGTGGTGCATATGACCTGGCAGCAGGGCAGGCCTTGCAGTCAATGCATAAGAAAATATAATGGGAGTACAAAATGAATAATGTGAACAGCATTTTCCTGGGCTCATCCAGTAACTTGGTTCAAAGACTTATTGAGGTGCATAAGACTTGGTAGCCGGGCAGGCCTTGCATTCATTGCATAAGAAAATAGAATGGGAGTCCAAAATGAATAATGTGAAGTGGATTTTCCTGGGCCCATCCACTACCTGGGTTCAAAGGCTTATTGGGGTGCATATGGCCTGGCAGCAGGGCAGGCCTTGCAGTCATTGCATAAGAAAACAGATTGGGAGGACAAAATGAATAATGTGAAGTGGATTTTCCTGGTCCCATCCTGTACCTGAGGTCAGAGGCTTATTGGGGTGCATATGACTTGGTAGCCGGGAAGGACATGCAGTCATTGCATAAGAAAACAGAATGGGAGGACAAAATGAATAATATGAAGTGGATTTTCCTGGGCCCATCAAGTACCTGGGTTCAAAGTCTTATTGTGGTGCATATGACTTGGTAGCAGGGCAGGCCTTGCAGTTAATGCATAAGAAAACAGAATGGGAGGACAAAATGAATAATGTGAACTGGATTTTACTGGGCCCATCCAGTACCTGGGTTTAAAAGCTTATTGGGGTGCACGTGACTTGGTAGCAGGGCAGGCCTTGAAATCAATGCATAAGAAAACAGAATGGGAGGACAAAATGAAAAATGTGAAGTAGATTTTCCTATGCTCATCCAGTACCTGGGTTCAAAGGCTTATTGGGGTGCATATGACTTGGTAGCAGGGCAGGCCTTGCAGTCAATGCATAATAAAACAGAATTGGAGTACAAAATGAATAATGTGAACTGGATTTTCCTGGGCCAGTCCAGTAACTGGGTTCAAATGCGTACTGGGGAGCATATGACTTGGTAGCAGGGAAGGCCTTGCAATCAATGCATAAGAAAACAGAATGGGAGGACAAAATGTATAATGTGAACTGGATTTTCCTGGGCCCATCCAGTACCTGGGTTTAAAAGCTTATTGGGGTGTATATGATTTGGTAGCAGGGCAGGCCTTGCAATCAATGCATAAAAAACAGAATGGGAGGACAAAATGAATAATGTGATCTGGATTTTCCTGGGCCCATCCAGTACCTGCGTTTAAAAGCTTATTGGGGTGTATATGATTTGGGAGCAGGGCAGGCCTTGCAATCAATGCATAAAAAACAGAATGGGAGGACAAAATGAATAATGTGATCTGGATTTTCCTGGGCCCATCCAGTACCTGGATTTAAAAGTTTATTGGGGTGCATATGACTTGGTAGAAGGGCAGGCCTTGCAGTCAATGCATAAAAAAGCAGAATGTGAGTTCAAAATGAATAATGTGAAGTAGATTTTCATGGGTGAGCCGTCCGCCAGGGCCGTGAGGTACTCGGCACTGAGCCCGTCGACTTCTATGGGGATGTCACGGCAGCCATGACTCGGTCCGTGGCCCCGGGCGCTCACCTTAAAAGGGGGAATGAATGTTCGTGTAATTGGTCATGACGCCACCTGTAGTATCTGGTCAGGGGGATCCTCTGGAAGGGATGGGGTTGCGCAGCTAGATGTTAGGCCTCCTACAGGTGAGGCTGTGTCCTTCCAGGGCAGGTAGATGTATAGGGATGCAGGATGGAGGGGAACCCGGCAGGGCAGGGGCAAGAAGGTGGACACACACACAAGTCACTTTGGTACCTTTACTGAAGATGTTGCAGGCACATCCCGGAGCGCTGTAGGGTGAAGGGTGCACATCCAGATTCTCCCACTGAGTAGGTTTAAGGCCTCATTGTTCCTTGCCTTTCCGTAATGAGTTTCTGGCCTGCCTGTAGCTGGGCCTAACTTAGTCTTGGTCCTGCACCTGGCTGACCTTGTGGTTGGTCCTTCTCTTGGAGTACAGTATCCCTGCTTACAGGGCCCTGCCTGCCGGTACTCCGTATCTCCTTGCACTGTTACGTGTCAGCTCTGCGGTGCTCCTGGGACATGTAGTCCTCCAGGAACTCCGGTTGTCTCCTACTGGGTCGTGGAGATCCCTGTAGGCTCGGACCCGGCATCCGGTATATACTTGCTGGGGTGAGTGGATAAGGCTTCTCTGCCCCTTCTTCTACTCTCGCCTCTTGCCTTCGGCCTACTCGAGCCGTCACAGATCATACACACTAGCAGTTGATGGGCTGCCTCTTCTGCCACTCTCAGAGCGTCGGCACGCTCCTAGCTCCCTGACTCTCTGAGCTATTGAGTCCTGTTCTGCTCTGCTCTGACTGAGCTCAACTCTCTCACTGCAGACTGCAGCCTTCTGCTAGACTCTGCTCAACTCCACAGAGCTGCACTTCACTCTACCTGAGAAGACTCTTCTGAGCTCTCAAGTCTGCTCTCAAGTCTGCCTGGCTTCCTGCCTTCACCCTCCTTTTATATTCCTATTAGGGCTCCCTCTGGTGGTCTTAGGGGACAGGTGAAGGTGTGTGTATGTATAGTGAGACCTCCAGTGGTTCAATCCTTCATGCACCCTTCTGGGATATGTGGAACTGAGCGAAGCTGGGCTCCACACTGGGCCCATCCAGTACCTGTTTTCAAAGGCTTAATGGGGTGCATAGGAGTTGGTAGCAGGGCAGGCCTTGCAGTCAGTGCATTAGAAAACAGAATGGGAGGACAAAATGAATAATGTGAAGTAGATTTTCCTGGGCCCATCCAGTGTCTTGGTTCAAAGGCTTATTGGGCTGCCTATGAGTTGGTAGCAGGGCAGGCCTTGCAGTCAATGCATAAGAAGATAGAATGGGAGTATAAAATGAATAATGTGAAGTGGATTTTCCTGGGCCCATCCAGTACCTGGGTTCAAGGGCTTATTGGGGTGCATATGACTTCATTGCAGGGCAGGCCTTGCAGTCAATGCATAAGAAAAAAGAATTGGAGTATAAAATGTATAATGTGAAGTGGATTTTCCTGGGCCCATCCAGTACCTGTTTTCAAAGGCTTATTGGGGTGCATATGACTTGGTAGCAGGGCAGGCCTTGCAGTCAATGCATAAGAAAACAGAATGTGAGTTCAAAATGAATAATATGAATGGCATTTTCCTGGGCTCATCCAGTAACTTGGTTCAAAGGCTTATTTGGGTGCATAAGACTTGGTAGCCGGGCAGGCCTTGCATTCATTGCATAAGAAAACAGAATGGGAGGACAAAATGAATAATGTTAAGTGGATTTTCCTGGGCCCATCCAGTACCTGGGTTCAAACGCTTATTGGGGTGCATATGACTTGGTAGCAGGGCAGGCCTTGAAGTCAACGCATTAGAAAACAAAATGGAAGGACAAAATGTATAATATGAAGTGCATTTTCCTGGGTGCATCCAGTACCTGGGTTCAAAGGCTTATTGGGGTGCATATGACCTGGCAGCAGGGCAGGCCTTGCAGTCAATGCATAAGAAAACAGATTGGGAGGACAAAATTAATAACGTGAAGTGGATTTTCCTGGGCCCATCCTGTACTTGAGGTCAGAGGCTTATTGGGGTGCATATGACTTGATAGCCGGGAAGGCCTTGCAGTCATTGCATAAGAAAACAGAATGGTAGGACGAAATGAATAAAATTAAGTGGATTTTCCTGGTCCCATCCAGTACCTGGGTTCAAAGTCTTATTGTGGTGCATATGACTTGGTAGCAGGACAGGCCTTGCAGTTAATGCATAATAAAACAGAATTGGAGTACAAAATGGATAATGTGAACTTGATTTTCCTGGGCATGTCCAGTAACTGGTTTCAAATGCGTATTGGGGTGCATTTGACTTGGTAGCAAGGCAGGCCTTGCAATCAATGCATAAGAAAACAGAATGGGAGGACAAAATGTATAACATGAACTGGATTTTCCTGGGCCCATCCAGTACCTGGGTTCAAAAGCTTATTGGGGTGTATATGACTTGGTAGCAGGGCAGGCCTTGCAGTCAATGCATAAGAAAACAGAATGTGAGTTCAAAATGAATAATGTGAAGTAGATTTTCCTGGGCCCATCCAGTACTTGGGTTCAAAAGCTCATTGGGGTGCATATGACTTGGTTGCAGGGTTGGCCTTGCAGTCAGTGCATAAGTAAACAGAATGGGAGTACAAAATGAACAATGTGAAGTGGATTCTCCTGTGCCCATCCAGTACCTGGGTTCAAGGGCTTATTGGGGCGCATATGACTTGGTAGTAGGGCAGGCCTTGTAGTCAGTGCATAAGAAAACAGAATGGGAGTACAAAATGAATAAAGAGAACTGGATTTTCCTGGGCTCATCCAGTACCTGGGTTCAAAAGCTTATTGGGGTGCAATTGACTTGGTAGCAGGGCAGGCCTTGCAGTCAATGAAACATTTCTTATGGAAGCCATCCTGGACATCTCGTGAAAGGGGTATGGGGGTGCGTTGTAATTCTTGGCAGCCCATCCACTCACTGCATAGTCTAAAACAATGTTCGAGACTCACTGTTTAATAATGGCCCTTTAAGCAGATTAATGCTGCCTGATGCCCCTGTTAAATAGGCTTTGTTACTTTAAGAGTCCCTTCTTCATAAATGAAGATATGTCTGCTTATGTGTCACACACCACATGGCCAGCTAGGGTTGTTAAATGTTACAATGACATTTGACAGTGAATGCATTTGTTTTGGTTGAAAGCAATATAATAGTTGAAAAAAGCTTAAAAAATGCTAGGTCTGAACATAGCCCAAGTGGGGGAGGAACATTTTGGTCTGAGGTTAATTATTTTGCCTTATATACAAGTTATTAACCTGGAAAGGATGTACCTTAACATATTTCCCAGCAAAATCCGTTTTGGTTTCTGTTATGTTTCGGTAGCTGAGGAGTACAGGTAAAAAAGGCAATACACCAGAGCAGTTGGAAACTATGAGATTGCAGTACCCTGACTAACCACCACAACTAGAGGCAGCCGTGGAGCGTTCCTACGTTGGTCCTAGACGCCTCGTCACAGCCTGAGAAACTAACTACACCTAAAGATAGAAAGAGGAAAGCTATCTGCCCCGGAGCAGATCCCCAAAGAACATAGAAAGCCCCAAACATGTAATGGCGGTTAGACAAGAAGGAATACTGACACAGACAGAAAATAGTATGAGCAAACGTTGGGGCCCAAACTTACTAAATAGAAAAGGATAGGAAGGGCACTTACTGCAATCCCAAAAAACCCTGAAAAGCACCAACTCTACTAATTTCAAAAACACCTGAGATCACACGACCTCTACCACCTAAATTAGTTCTCTGGTGTAACCAAAATCAAAACAGCAGCCACTGAAAAAACTGGAAAAAGCAAATGTACAAACATCAGTGGCTGAACTGAACTGAGAGGGCAAAAGCCCCCAGAGGGGACCCTGAAGGCCCCCACAGAAGTGCAGGACAAAATGCAAAAATCAAGCACAAAAACAAAAAGAAGAAAATGTCTTATCTGTTAGCAGGAGATTCAGACACGACACAGCAGGCTACCAAGGAAACAGGAATCAAGGATTGAGACCAGAACAATTGATCACCGGCAACCCTGATGGGAAGGCGACTCCCTTATATAAGACCAGTCAGTAACACCTAATTCCCAATCCTCACAATCTTCACTGGACAGTCCAGTACCGTTTGTAACCACCAGAGGGAGCTTCTGCTCAGAACTCATTTCCAGCCTATTCACAACAGTACCCCCCCTTGAGGAGGGGTCACCGAACCCTCATTAGAGCAACCAGGTCGGTCAGGATGAGTTCTATGATACGCACGGATGAGTCTCCTAGCATGGATGTCCGAAGCAAACACCCAAGAATTGTCTTCCTGACCATAACCTCTCCATTTAACCAAATACTGGAGTTTCCGTCTAGAAAAACGAGAATTCAATATTTTCTCAACCACATACTCCAGATTGCCCTCAACCAAAACAGGGTCAGGAGGCACAGTAGTAGGAACCACTGG
This sequence comes from Oophaga sylvatica, assembly GCA_033576555.1. Lineage (NCBI taxonomy): Eukaryota > Metazoa > Chordata > Amphibia > Anura > Dendrobatidae > Oophaga > Oophaga sylvatica. The sequence continues at coordinate 37,046 of JARQOD010001056.1, read as the reverse complement.
CTCAACAAACCTCTTCAACAAGGACTTGTGGAACACGTTATGGATCTTAAATGTCCCTGGAAGAAGCAAACGAAAAGAAACAGGATTAAGAATCTCCATGATCTTATAAGGTCCAATGAACCTAGGCTTAAATTTAGGAGATGCCACTCTCATAGGAATATTTCTTGAGGACAACCAGACCAAGTCCCCCACTTTAAACCGAGGACCATCAGTCCTATGCCGGTTAGCAAACCGCTGGGCCCTCTCCTGAGAGAGGGACAACCTCTCCACTACCTGGTCCCAAATCTGTTGCATACGCTCCACAACAGAGTCAACTCCTGGACAGACAGAAGCCTCCGTCTGTCCTGAAGAAAATCGTGGGTGAAACCCAGAATTACAAAAAATGGAGACATCAAAGTGGCAGAGCTAGCCCTATTATTAAGAGCAAACTCAGCCAAAGGCAAAAAAGAGACCCAGTCATCCTGATCAGCAGACACAAAGCATCTTAGATAAGTCTCCAATGTCTGGTTTGTTCTCTCAGTTTGACCATTGGTCTGAGGATGAAACGCCGAGGAGAAAGACAATTGAACACCAAGTTTAGAACAAAAGGTCCTCCAAAATCTGGAAACAAACTGGACTCCTCTGTCAGACACAATGTTCTCAGGAATGCCATGTAAACGAACCACGTGCTGAAGGAACAAAGGCACCAATTCAGAGGAGGAAGGCAACTTAGGTAATGGCACAAGATGTATCATCTTGGAAAACCTATCGCAAATCATCCAGATGACGATCATTCTCTGAGAAACAGGGAGGTCGGAAATGAAATCCATAGAGATATGGGTCCATGGTCTCTTGGGCACAGGTAATGGCATCAACAAACCACTAGAACGAGAGCAAGGCTTGGAGCGAGAGCAAGTCCCGCAGGACTGCACAAACTCCCTGACATCACGAGACAAGGTAGGCCACCAAAAGGACCGACTAACCAAGTCTCTGGTACCAAAAATTCCGGGATGACCGGCCAACGCGGAACAATGAATCTCAGACATTACACTCTTTTTCCACTGATCCGGGACAAACAATTTCCCAACAGGGCAGCGCTCGGGCTTATCCTCCTGACACCCCTCCAGAGCCAGTCTCAAATTGGGCGAGATGGCGGAAAGACCTACACCCTCTTTCAAAGTAACAGAAGGATCAGATAACTCAGGAGAGTCCGCCAGGAAACTCCTCGAGAGGGCATCCGCCTTAACATTCTTAGTGCCAGAAAGAAATGAAACCACAAAATTAAAACGTGTGAAAAACAAGGCCCACCTGGCCTGTCTAGGATTAAGTCGCTTGGCAGATTCCAGATAAACTAGATTCTTATGGTCCGTAAGGACCACCACCTGATGTTTGGCTCCCTCCAGCCAATGTCTCCACTCTTCAAAAGCCCACTTCATGGCCAATAACTCCCGATTACCCACGTCATAATTACGTTCAGTAGGAGAAAATTTTCGAGAGAAAAAGGCACAAGGGTTACTTTTAGAGGTTTCTGGATCTCTTTGGGACAAAACGGCACCTGCCCCAATTTCAGAGGCATCAACCTCCACCTGAAATGGTAGAGAAACATCAGGCTGCCGTAGAACAGGAGCAGAAGTGAATCTCTGCTTAAGTTCTTGAAATGCAGAGACTGCCTCAGGAGGCCAATTCACCACATCAGAACCCTTTTTGGTCAAATCAGTTAATGGTTTAACAATAACCGAGAAATTACCAATAAATTTACGATAAAAATTGGCAAAACCCAAGAATCTTTGAAGAGCCTTTAATGAAGTAGGTTGGACCCAATCACAGATGGCCTGAACTTTGACCGGGTCCATTTCAATAACAGATGGGGACAAAATGAATCCCAGAAATGAGATCCTCTGAACGCCAAAAAGACACTTTGATCCCTTCACATACAGAGCATTCTCTCTCAAAATCTGGAACACAGTCCGAACATGTTTTACATGAGAGTCCCAGTCATTGGAAAAAATCAAGATATCATCCAAATAAACAATTAGAAATGTATCCACAAAATCCCTGAAAATGTCATTCATGAAGGACTGGAAGACAGAAGGAGCATTAGTGAGCCCAAAGGGCATCACAAGGTACTAAAAATGCCCTTCAGGGGTATTAAATGCCGTCTTCCATTCATCCCCGTGCTTAATGCGAATAAGGTTATATGCCCCCCTGAGGTCAAGCTTGGTAAACCAAGTAGCGTTTTTCACCCTGGAAAACAGGTCAGAGATCAAGGGTAACGGATATTGATATTTCACAGTAATATTGTTCAAGAGACGATAATCAATACACGGCCTTAATGAACCATCCTTTTTGGCCACAAAGAAAAAACCGGCACCTAAGGGTGAAGAGGATGGTCTGATATGACCCTTCTCCAATGACTCCTTGATATAAGACCGCATAGCGTCATGTTCAGGTACAGACAAGTTAAAAAGGCGACCTTTAGGGAATTTACTACCAGGCACTAATTCAATAGCGCAGTCATAGCTCCTATGGGGAGGCAAGGATGCAGATTTACTTTCGCTAAACACATCAGAAAAATCAATCAAAAAGTCAGAAACATCCTGAGCCTGGGGGAGGCAGAAAAAACAGGAGTGTTGGTATTAAGTCATTGGCCGCCCCAACTGTTAACAGACACAGATTTCCAATCCAAAACAGGATTATGAGACTGTAACCAAGGGAAACCCAGTACGATAATGTCATGCAGATTATACAGAACCAAAAATTTGCAACTCTCCTGATGATCAGGTTCTACCCTCATTATCACCTGAGTGGAGAACTGAGGTTTATTCTCAGCCAAAGGGGTAGAATCGATCCCCAGTAGGGGAACAGACTTCCGTAGGGGTATCAAGGGAAACCCACAACGTTTAGCAAAATCAAAATCCATCAGGTTAATAGTTGCTCCAGAATCAATAAAAGCCTGAGCAGAAAATGAGGACAGAGAGCATATCAGGGTAACAGTTAATAAAAACTTAGTCTGAACACTACCCAAGACAACTGAGCGTGCAAAACGTCTTCCCCGCTTAGGGCAGACTGAAATAGCATGAGAGGCATCACCACAGTAAAAACATAACCCATTGAGCTTTAGAAATTCATGACGCTGTGCCCCAGAAACCACTCTATCACACTGCATGGATTCAGAAGCAGGTTCACAAGGCAACATTATTCCACGCATACCTTTCCGCTCACGCAAACGTCTGTCAATTTGAATCGCTAATGACATAGAATCATTGAGACCAGAGGGAACAGGGAATCCCACCATAACATCCTTTACATTATCTGACAGACCCTTCCGAAAAAGAGCTGCCAAAGCATCGTCATTCCATTTGGTCAGGACTGCCCACCTATGGAATCTCTGACAGTATAACTCAGCGTCCTCAAGCCCCTGATTTAATGCCAACAAAGTTTTTTCAGCTTGATCAGTGATATTAGGCTCATCGTACAATAACCCCAAAGCCTGAAAAAATGCATCAACATCACTCAAAACAGGATCCCCAGGTGTCAGGGAAAAAGCCCAATCCTGAGGATCGCCGCGCAGGAGAGAGATGACAATTTGAACCTGCTGCGCTGCGTTCCCTGAGGACTTAGATTTTAAGGCAAAAAACAATTTACAGTTATTTTTGAAATTCAGAAACTTAGCTCGATCCCCTAAAAACAAATCTGTCATGGGAATCCTAGGTTCCACAACAGGCAACCTAGCAAGATAGGTAGCAATACTCCGAACTTCAGTGGCAAGCTGATCCACACGGCCAGACAACTGTGCAAACTCCATTGAGAGAAAAGAAAAAATCCTCCCCAGCACCCAGAGATACAGAGGGGAAAAAAAAAATATATATATCTCTGACAACTTTTTTTTTTTTTTAACAATATTTTTTTCCCTTCTGTGAGTACAATATAATTTTCAATTTGTTAGGCCGGTGATACTGTTATGTTTCGGTAGCTGAGGAGTACAGGTAAAAAAGGCAATACACCAGAGCAGTTGGAAACTATGAGATTGCAGTACCCTGACTAACCACCACAACTAGAGGCAGCCGTGGAGCGTTCCTACGTTGGTCCTAGACGCCTCGTCACAGCATGAGAAACTAACTACACCTAAAGATAGAAAGAGGAAAGCTATCTGCCCCGGAGCAGATCCCCAAAGAACATAGAAAGCCCCCAAACATGTAATAGCAGTTAGACAAGAAGGAATACTGACACAGACAGAAAATAGTATGAGCAAACGTTGGGGCCCAAACTTACTAAATAGAAAAGGATAGGAAGGGCACTTACTGCAATCCCAAAAAACCCTGAAAAGCACCAACTCTACTAATTTCAAAAACACCTGAGATCACACGACCTCTACCACCTAAATTAGTTCTCTGGTGTAACCAAAATCAAAACAGCAGCCACTGAAAAAACTGGAAAAAGCAAATGTACAAACATCAGTGGCTGAACTGAACTGAGAGGCAAAAGCCCCCAGAGGGGACCCTGAAGGCCCCCACAGAAGTGCAGGACAAAATGCAAAAATCAAGCACAAAAACAAAAAGAAGAAAATGTCTTATCTGTTAGCAGGAGATTCAGACACAACACAGCAGGCTACCAAGGAAACAGGAATCAAGGATTGAGACCAGAACAATTGATCACCGGCAACCCTGATGGGAAGGCGACTCCCTTATATAAGACTAGTCAGTAACACCTGATTCCCAATCCTCACAATCTTCACTGGACAGTCCAGTACCGTTTGTAACCACCAGAGGGAGCTTCTGCTCAGAACTCATTTCCAGCCTATTCACAACAGGTTTCGTTTTGGTATGTTTTTGGTGCACCAGTAAAAATGGCATGAAACTCTGACAACATTGTTTAAAACTGTGAACTAGGAGTCAGGAATGCTCTCAGGGGCAATCCCCATGATGCCCCTGTTTCATTTGAGCAGTGTTTCCATCATTTTCAGATGTATTAAGACATTAAAAGGCCCCCCGGGGGGATCGTGGCAAAATGCTTGGGTCCGAGTACCCGAGTATTCCAATTTGATCGATCCGAGCAATGAGCACCCGAGCATTTTAGTGTTCGCCCATCACTAGCGACTTGTTCAGATGTCAGAACAATGAAGACTGATTCCAGCTGTGACACTCTATCAGTGACTTGGGACACAGTCTCATTAATTGAGTAAATTCCCACTTTATATAGGTTCTCCAACCGCAGGCCTTTTATTTCATCCATCAGGTTCAAAGGGCTGAGGGCTGTGCTGGCAACATCCCTTCTCTGCTGAGTTTTATCCCACCCTCTGTCATGTTCACTCTGGGAGGGGGGAGGGGACACAGATTGAGAAATAGACTAAGAATTCCCTGTGGCCATTTTAAGTCCCTGGGGTTTATCCGAGCCTGTTGTCTCAGTGAAGAATTTTGGGATATTTCCTGTCTTTGCTGCCCCTGAAGCCACGGGTGTCTCTGCAGTGGATGGGGAAGAGGACAGTGAGGGCTTTCTGTTCTTCCTGCCCATAATACTGCGTTCCCCTGATAAGACTAGTTTCACACTAGCGTATGGCTGAGCTGCATAGGGCTGCGGACTTCCTCCGTGAAGCTCCGCCCACCACCTCACCTCCTCCGGTCAGCTCTGCCTATGCCTGCAAGCGTCCTGCATGCGGCCTGCGTACCTATATTTAACATTAGGAATGCAGAACGTGTTGATATATGCGTTTGCCGCCGCATGCGTTGTTTTGACGGTGCGGCGACCGGAAAAAAATGCAACATGTTGCGTTGGGCGCAGGTCGCTGCACCGTCAAAACGATGCATGTAGCGGCAAACGCATACATCTACACGGCCTGCGTTCCTAATGTTAAATATAGGTACTCAGGCTGCATGTAGGATGCTTGCAGGCATAGGCGGAGCAACCAGAGGAGGTGCGGCGGTGAGCAAAGCTTCACGGATGAAGTCCGCAGTCCTACGCAGCTCAGCCATATGCTAGTGTGAAACTAGCCTAAGTATTGCACAGTTAACATATGTGGCTGTAGTAACACACTCCCCAGGGTCCCAGGTCTGCAGAAGTTAATCTCCAGTCCCCTGGAATGTCTACCCACACTCATGATATTAAACTATATTTCAGTAAAGGCTGGGTCTCACATAGCGATACACCAGCGATCCCGACAACGATCAGGATCGCTGGTGTATCGCTACATTATCGCTGCTAAGCTGCCAAACAGGCAGCTCAGGCAGCGATCAGTACAAGCGACACTGCGGGTAACATCGCTTACTTACCCGCAGTGTACCTTTGATACCAGCGCCCTGATGCAGGGAGCTGGTATTCAAGGTACACAGCGGGTTTCTAGGCACAGCCCCGCGTCTGGAAACCTGCTGTGTACCTTGGTTACCAGCGGACCGCTGGTCTCACGCCTGTCACACGCAGCGATGCGTGCCTGTCAGCGGGAGACCAGCGATCAAAAAAATGTCCTGGCCTTTCAGCGACGATTAGCGATACCCGGCAGGGGGGCTGATTGTCGCTGAATGTCACACACAGCAATATCGCTGGTGAGCTCGCTGCTGCGTCACAAAACTAGTGACTCAGCAGCGATCTCGCTAGCGATATCGCTATGTGAGACAGGGGCTTAAGTGCTAAAGGCTGTTAGCTTCTTCTCCCCTTATCACAGTCACACTGTGCTCCTCTGTGGGTGGTCCCTGCATCCTCCTAGTGTCTCTCAAGCTTATCTCCTGGCATGAATTTTCAGTGACTCACCCCTGGACAGAGTGATTAGCTGCATCCTCCACTTCTCCCTGCCTTCTAGATGTGGTCATCACACTCCAGAGCTCTCCCCAGGAGCTTTTAGTCCATCAGATGCTGGTTTTCTCCATGTGAGCAGGAGGAGCTCTCACACCATGCTTCGGTCCCATGCTATTGCTAGGCCACGCCCCCTTCCCTTTATTTTTTGAGCAGTGGTAGTGTTCTATTTCTCGTTTATGCCTCTGACACGATTGTGGTAAAGGGTTACTTTTTATTGTGTGCACGTTCTCTCAGCCACCATTACATGAATGCTTCCTGTCTCGTGCTCTTACCATCGAGTCCCTCCTTTCTATCCTCTGAATACATCCAGGTAGTGAGACCCCTAGAGGCGGCTCAGCATATAACATATTGCTACATCCTTTGTCTTTTAACTGAAGAAATAACTAAGCTAATATAACTAACATACATGTGAACATTTCAATATTCAAGATATTGGTGACATAAACATAACTGGCAAGCATTATGCTATTAAGATACTTTAAAATACTTGGTTGTATATATAGTCCTTGAGGTGTGCTGGCTTTGTGATCATTCTGCCCGATCTAGTAACATACGATGCGTTACTGCCACTATTCGGTGGTTCTCTCGATTCGGGTGTTACCGCATCTGGTATTGCCTGTCTCCGACCGGAATCTCCACACTGAACCTGGGCCATCCCTGTAGCCTCTCTGCTTAGACTTGCTGTTTCCTCATCTTGGATATGAGGATACTGTTCATATGACCATGTATCAGATCCTTCTTGCGTTTTCCTCAGATGTCTCCGATTTCTCCTTAGTTTTCTTCCCTCCTCTGTCACAATCTCGTAGGATCTAGGTCCTAGTTTCTGGAGCACCTTTGCTTTTCTCCATTGTTTGTCATATTTGCTCGGCTGCATCCTGATGTTGTCATTTTGTCTCAGTTCTGGTAGATCTTTTGCCGACTGATTATAATAGAACGCTTGTCTACCCTGATTTTTCTTTAGTTTTGACCTCATTCCCCTCACCAGATTTGGCTTCAGAAGACGACTAGCTGTTGGTATGAGTGTCCTTGTCCGTTTACTCAGAAGCCTCTGTGCTGGGCTGCTGTCTAGACCTTGGGAAAGTGTGTTTCTGTTGTCCAGTATAGATAGATATACATCTGTCCCTGCCTGTTTCGCTCTCTTAATCAACTTCTTTGCTGTTTTCACCGCTGATTGAGCTTTGCCATTGCTTTGAGGATATCCAGGAGATGATGTATTGTGTTCAAATTACCATAACTTGCTGAACTCCTTGAACTCTTCTGACCTAAATTGAGCGGCATTATCAGTAAAAACAATCTCTGGAATCCCATATCTGGCAAAATGAGCCTTGAGTTTTTTAATAACTGTTCTTGCTCTTGTATCCTTCAAATGGTCCACTTCCCAAAAGTTCGAAAAATAGTCCACAGTTACCAGGTATTCTCTTTCCTCCAATGTGAACAAATCTATTCCTATTTTTGACCATGGTCTATTTGGAACGGCATGCGGTTGCAATGGCTCTTTCGGTTGTTTATCCCCGCCGGACGCACATATCTCACATTGTGCTATGTAACTTTTTATGTGATCATTCATACCCGGCCAATAAACTGATTCTCTTGCTCGCCGCAAACATCCTTCAATGCCCAAGTGGGACGAGTGTAATTTCTGTAGTATGTCTCTTCTCAGAGTCTCCGGTATCACTGCCCTTTCTCCCTTTATGATGATTCCTTGGTGTACTGACAGTTCATCTCGTATATGGAAGAATGGAGCAACTTCCTTTGGAGCATGCTGCTTATATTTTGGCCAGCCCTGCAGGATCACAGTTTTTAATATCTGTAGTGTTTTATCTTTTTCTGTGAAGGTCTGTATTTGTTTCAGTTTATCTTTAGATACTGCAAGATAATCACACATATTGATGTTGTCCATTTCTTGTCCTTTATCCTCTGAGTTGGGTAAGTACGCTCTGCTTAGAGTATCTGCAATCAACAAGTCTTTTCCTGGACAATATCCAATTTCATAATCATATTTTTGAAGTCGCAGAAGCATGCGCTGCAGTCTCTTTGGTGCATTTAGTAGTGGTTTTTTTGTAATGCTCTCCAACGGTTTGTGATTGGACTGTACTGTTACCTGTCGACCGTATGTGTACTGATGAAACCTTTCCATTCCAAACACCACAGCTAGTAACTTCTTTTCGATTTGGGCATATCCCTGCTCTGTTGGTGTTAGCGCTTTGCTTGCAAATGTGATTGGTTGGCGCTCTTGCATTAATGTGGCACCTAGGCCTTTTTCTGACGCATCACATTGGACTACCACCTCTAACTGTGGATCAAAATATTTTAAGGTTGCTGTGTCTGCAATGGCTGTCTTTACTGATTGGAAAGCCGTCTCCTGTGCTTCTTTCCATTCCCACAACACATCTTTGTGAGTTAGCTGTCTCAGTGGCTCACACATGTCTGATAGATTCTTGCAAAACTTGGACAGATAATTCACCATGCCCAAAAATCGTTGTACTCCACACACATCTGTCTGGGTAGGCATCTCTTGTATCGCCTTCACCTTTTCTGGATCCACTTTCACTCCATTTGAGGTTAGAAGATGTCCTATATATGGCACTTCCGTCATTTTCAGTTTCAACTTTTCCAAATTCAACTTTATCCTTTTTTCTCTACACCTATCTAAAAATCGTAGCATCCTTGTATCGTGATTCTTTATTGCAGATTGCATATCGTCACCTTCTCCCACTATTAATATATCATCTGCTATCGTCTTTACCACTGGGAGTCCTTCCAAAGCTTGCATCAACTTCTGCTGAAATATTTCTGGAGCTGGTGTCAGTCCCATGGGCATTCTCAGCCATTTACGGCGACCAAATGGAGAAGAAAACGTTGTCAATAAACTGGATTCTTCATCCAGTTCCACATGCCAAAATCCATTTTTTACGTCACAAACTGAAAATATTTTTGCCTTTGATAAATCTGGTAGCACATCCTCTATTGTAGGCATCGGATAGTGATTCCTTTTGAGAGCTTTGTTGAGTGGTTTGGGATCGATACAAATTCTTAGTTTTCCTGATGGTTTCTGCACTATGACCAAACTACTTATCCAGTCTGTGCTCTGATGGACGACTTCTATCATGCCTCGCTTTTCTAAATCCTGTAGTTCTTCTTTCAATGGCTGAAGTAGCGCTACAGGCACTTTTCTTGTTGGAAATCTGGTAGGTTGTACTGTGTTATCAATTTCCAGTTTGTGTTTTCCTTCAAAACATCCATCACCCTCAAATACATCCGCATACTGTTTTTTATAATCTGTAAATCTAGATTGCTGTCTGCTTTTGGGATATCCTTCATACTCTGTTTGACTTCCACAGACATAATGTTATGGAATTGTACCTTTATTAAGTCCATTGCCTAGTAACGGTATGTGGTCACCACCCTGCAGCACTGTAAATTGGGCTCTATAACACTTTCTGTTGCATGGGTTACTAATAGTGTTGAGCGATACTGCTCGATATCTAAAAATATCGTATTGAAATGGTATCGCCGATATCACTAAATATCGTCGATATCCGATTCTGATACCGGAAGTCCCATGTAAGTCTATGGGAACAAAATATCGCAACAAAAAAAAACCCTTTCTTTCGTTGTAAACACAAAATATACACACATAGAATACATATATATATATATATACATGTCATTGTGACATATATATATACATATATTTATAGTTTATACACTTCTACATAGTAAAATAGACTCTGATTCAATTGCCGGGTAAAGCCGTGACATACCCCATAGAAGTCGACGGGCTCGGTGCCGAGTACCCCAAAAACCTCTGGCTCTGTGCGACTCAACTTGGGCGTCACGAACAGGATTCTGTAGCTCGCTATAAGCGAGTCCTGTGTGCCTGAATTGAACTGGTTTTGTGCTTGAGAATTGCTAAAATCATCAGAGAATGTATTTGCCATTTTTCCGCCATATCTGCGTCACGACGAGGCACTGGTGAAGAAGAAGGGCGTGCTCTTCATGGGTGTACACTCACTCAGTGACGCGAAAACGATGGCTCTAAATGGTACTGCAATGTAAGATCGTGCCCCACAGCTCTTCAGTTCCGCCTCCTCATCCTCCTCAGTGGGCGGAAACTAACACGAAGGTCCCGCCTCCCTACAAAAGAGGGGCCCTCTCCAGATGCTAATGACACATGTGACTTGGCAGAGATGGCTAATGGACACGAGCAGAAGTGTGAAGGGATGGAGCAGTCAGAGCTCTCCCCCCACGGAAGCGACCCGATCGCCACGGAACCACCGTTGGGCACCCGGCCTGGAAACCCTCCTACGCTGCAAGAAGCGGAGGATACCCTAAGAGGCCTGGCCCGGCACCGGGAGGAGGTCGCCAGGATGGAAGCCAGCTGGCGTGCCCTAAAAATAAACTTGGAGCGGCGCCAATCCCTCTTACCTGAAGTGTCTGTACCGGAAGGTGAGGCACCCGTTCTAGTAGAGGAGCCCTTGCAATGTGATCCGGTTGACGTTGTCGCAGTGGAGGCACCCGTTCGTGCAAAAAACGCTGCACCGGCAGCACCCCAGATCCCGCTGTCTGCCCCCGTCGCTGAGACAGAAGAAGCGACACCCGTCCTCATGGAGGAGGCCGCGCAGGCACCAGAGCACTACCTGCCTGTACCGGAGCCCCGACTGTCATCTGTTCCAGAGCCGGCTGCTTCCTCCGCAGGTGAGCGCCGCCAGGACTGGGGGGCGCCAGGAGAGCTGCCGCAAACAGGACACTGTAAGCTGGCATTTGATGGTGGAGACATGTAGCAGCTGGTGGAGGAGAATTACAACCGGCGTCAGGAGGAAGAGTGGAGACGTTGGGAGCGGGAAGCAGAGCGACAAAGGGAGCAGCGAGAATCCCAAAAACTTCGCCAACGTCAGCTGGAGAAGGACCGGGCAGATAAGGACTGGATGAGAAAGGATAAAGGAACCCTGAGGGAGCCGCAGCGTAAGGGTGCAGTACGGAGCTTTAAATTGAAAGGTGGTTGGGGCTTCATCCAGGAGCCTGGACTTTATTTAGAAGTTTTTGTGAACCGGCGGGATGTGGAGGCTCACCTCCCAGAAGGACACCCGGGGAGGGACCTGTTGCCAGGAGACTTGGTGACTTACACCCGACACTGGGGTTACAATGGATGGTACGCCCTAAATGTTACCAGGTGCGACCCCTACTCCCCAGAGTGTCAGGAACCTGTGAGACCCTCGGAGCCTTCAGCCTCCCACATCCAGGCCTCTGCAAAAGTGCCCACCCCACACCGTAAATCTCCCCAGCCTCCCTCAGTGGTCTCCTCAGCAGCCCCAGCTATGGACATGATAAGTATAGCTGGCCCGTACCCGGCGCCTGTTAGGCCCCCTGGGGTTCGTTCAGTCCGGGACATAGGGTTCCAGACCCGGAGGGAGATGAAAGAGGTGGCCACACAGACCCAGATAGCGGGTCACGACTTGACTGTACAGGCCACACGACGTCATGAGGTCCTGGTGGTCCTTGGTGCCTCGGATGTTTGGCGAGCATCAGAAGAGTACCAGGTGGTACCTGGAACACCCCTGCCAAAGAATTATAAATAACCCGGACAGGGTCCCTGTATGTAAATAGTTAAATTGTTTATGTACCCGGACGGGTGAATGTTCATAAAAAAGTTTTTTAATTTAATAAAAAAAAAAAAAAACACAGTTTTCATTACTTTTATTACAGTCTCATCCTGCGACGCCATCGATCTCCTGTAAAAAAATGAAAAAAAATATATATATATATACCACCTGACCGACGCAGTCCATAGTAACGAGTGTCCCACGACGATCCAGCTCTGCTACATCAGAATGACAGGCAGAGCCTGTCATCCCGGCGCAGCAGAGCTGATTACCTGCTTCCCCGGCGGTGACGTCATCGGACTGACTGCTTTACGGCCGGGATTACCCAGCAGTCACTGCAGTTATCGCGAAAAACTGCATGTGACCGCCAGGGAGAAGATAATGGCGGCCATCAAGCAGTCCAGGACGTGACCGCCGGAGATCTTCTGCCAGGTAAGTGCCGCTGACTCCTGACAGACCCGACCGACGGACACTCACAGTGACAGTGGCAAATCCGATTCCGGTATTCGATAAGACGAAAATATCTAAACGAATTATCGAAAGGCTGATACAGCTAATATCGGCCGATACCCGATATTTGCAGTATCGTATCGCTCAACACTAGTTACTAACCTTCAGTTTGCATGTCCCAAGAGGTTTCAGTATCGTTTTGTTGTACATCATAAGTACCTTTTCAGTAGGTTCAATGGACACCTGTTCATTTAGTAGATCCTCTGGTATGACATTGCAACTTTCTCCACAGTCCAACTGAAATCTAATGGGTTTGTCATTTAACCCCTTCATGACCCAGCCTATTTTGACCTAAATGACCTGGCCATTTTTTGCAATTCTGACCAGTGTCCCTTTATGAGGTAATAACTCAGGAACGCTTCAACGGATCATAGCGATTCTGAGACTGTTTTTTCGTGACATATTGGGCTTCATTTTAGTGGTAAATTTAGGTCGATAATTTTTGCGTTTATTTGTGAAAAAAATGAACTGGACAATTGAACTTGGCCAAAATTTTCAAATTTTGAATTTTTATTCTGATTTTAATCTCGAGTTAACACCAAATATGTAAATAAATAATACATTTCCCACATGTCTACTTTACATCAGCACAATTTTGGGAACAACATTTTTTTTTGTTAGGAAGTTATAAGGGTTAAAAGTTGACCAGCGATTTCTCATTTTTACAGCAAAATTTACAAAACCATTTTTTTTAGGGACCACCTCACATTTGAAGTCACTTTGAGGGGTCTATATGGCAGAAAATACCCAAAAGTGACACCATTATAAAAAACTGCACCCCTCAAGCTACTCAAAACTACATTCAAGAAGATTATTAACCCTTCAGGTGCTTCACAGGAACTAAAGCAACGTGGAAGGAAAAAATGGACATTTTAATTTTTCCAACAAAATTTTTCTTTTAGCATCAATTTTTTCATTTTTGCATGGGCAACAGGATAAAATGGACCCTAAAATTTGTTGGGCAATTTCTTCTGAGTACAGAGATACCTAATATGTGGTCATAAACCACTGTTTGGGCGCACGGCAGGGCTCAGAAGGGAAGGAGCGCCATTTGACTTTTTGAATGGAAAATATGCTGGAATATTTAGCGGTTGCCATGTCGCATTTGGAGTCCCTGTGTGCCTAAACATTGGATCTCCCCCACAAGTGACCCCATTTTGGAAACTAGACCCCCCAAGGAACTTATCTAGATGCAGAGTGAGCACTTTGAATCCCCAGGTGCTTCACAAATTGATCCATAAAAAAAAGAAAGTACTTTTTTTTTCACAAAAATTTTCTTTTAGCCTCAGTTTTTTCATTTTCACATGGGCAACAGGATAAAATGGATCCGAAAATTTTTTGGGCAATTTCTCCTGAGTACAACGATACCTCATATGTGGTCATAAACCACTGTTTGGGCGCACGGCAGGGCTCAGAAGGGAAGGAGCGCCATTTGACTTTTTGAATGGAAAATATGCTGGAATATTTAGCGGTTGCCATGTCGCATTTGGAGAGTCCCTGTGTGCCTAAACATTGGAGCTCCCCCACAAGTGACCCCATTTTGGAAACTAGACCCCCCAAGGAACTTATCTAGATGCAGAGTGAGCAGTTTGAACCCCCAGGTGCTTCACAAATTGATCCGTAAAAAAAAGAAAGTACTTTTTTTTTTCACAAAAATTTTCTTTTAGCCTCAGTTTTTTCATTTTCACATGGGCAACAGGATAAAATGGATCCTAAAATTTGTTGGGCAATTTCTCCTGAGTACACCGATACCTCATATGTGGTCATAAACCACTGTTTTGGCGCACGGCAGGGCTCAGAAGGGAAGGAGCGCCATTTGACTTTTTGAATGGAAAATATGCTGGAATATTTAGCGGATGCCATGTCGCATTTGGAGAGTCCCTGTGTGCCTAAACATAGGAGCTCCCCCACAAGTGACCCCATTTTGGAAACTAGACCCCCCAAGGAACTTATCTAGATGCAGAGTGAGCACTTTGAACCCCCAAGTGCTTCACAAATTAATCCGTAAAAAAAAGAAAGTACTTTTTTTTTCACAAAAATTTTCTTTTAGCCTCAGTTTTTTCATTTTCACATGGGCAACAGTATAAATTGGATCCTAAAATTTGTTGGACAATTTCACCTGAGTACACCGATACCTCATATGTGGTCATAAACCACTGTTTGGGCGTACGGCAGGGCTCAGAAGGGAAGGAGCGCCATTTGACTTTTTGAATGGAAAATTAGCTCCAGTCGTTAGCGGACACCATGTCATGTTTGGAGAGCCCCTGTATGCCTAAACTTTGGAGCTCCCCCACAAATGACCCCATTTTGGAAACTAGACCCCCTAAGAAACTTATGCAGATGCACAGTGAGCACTTTGAACCCCCAGGTGCTTCACAAAAGTTTATAACGCAGAGCCGTGAAAATAAAAAATCATTTTTTTTCTCAAAAAATGATTATTTAGCCCCCTATTTTTTATTTTCACAATGGTTACAGGAGAAATTGGACCCCAAAAGTTGTTGTCTAATTTGTCCTAAGTACGCTAGTACCTCACATGTGGGGGAGAACCACTGTTTGGGCACACGTCAGGGCTTGGAAGGGATGTAGTGACGCTTTGAAATGCCGACTTGATGGAATAGTCTGCGGGCGGGCAGAGCCCCTGATGTGCCTAAACAGTAGAAACCCCCCATAAGTGACCACATTTTGTAAACTAGACCCCTCAAGGAACTTATCTAGATGTGTGGTGAGCACCTTGAACCCCCACGTGCTTCACAGAAGTTTGTAATGCAGAGCCGTGAAAATAAAAAATCATTTTTTTCCTCAAAAACTGATTTTTTTAACCCGCAATTTTTTATTTTCACAAGGGTAACAGGAGAAATTGGACCACAAAAGTTGTTGTACAGTTTGTCCTGAGTACACTGGTACCCCATATGTGGGGGGAAACCAATGTTTTGGCGCATGGGAGAGCACAGAAGGGAAGGAGCGCCATTTTGGAATGCAGACTTGATGGAATGTTCTGTGGGCGTCATGTTGCGTTTGCAGAGCCCCTGATGTGCCTAAACAGTAGAAACCCCCCACAAGTGACCCCATATTGGAAACTAGACCCCCCAAGGAGCTTATCTAGATGTGTAGTGAGCACTTTGAACCCCCAAGGGCTACACAGAAGTTTATAACGCCGGGCCATGAAAATAAAAAAAATCATATTTTTTCCACAAACATGATCTTTTAGTCCCCAATTTTTTTATTTTCCCAAGGGTAACAGGAGAAATTAGACCTCAAAAGTTGTTGTCCAGTTTGTCCTGAGTACGCTAATATCCCATATGTGGGATAAAACTACTGTATGGGCACACTTCGGGCTCGGAAGGGAAGTAGTGACGTTTTGAAATGCCGACTTGATGGAATGGTCTGCGGGCGTCATGTTACGTTTGCAGAGTCCCTGATGTGCCTAAACAGTATAAACTCCCCACAAGTGACCCCATTTTGGAAACTAGACCACGCAAGGAACTTATCTAGATGTGTGGTGAGCAATTTGAACCCCCAAGTTCTTCACAGAAGTTTATAACGCAGAGCCGTGAAAATAAAAAAACATTTTTTTTCCACAAAAATAACTTTTTTAGTCCCCATTTTTTTTCCCAACAGTAACAGGAGAAATTAGACCCCCAAAGTTGTTGTGCAATTTTTCCCGAGTACGCTGATACCCCATATGTGGGGGTAAACCACTGTTTGGGCATACGTCGGGGCTTGGAATAAAGGGAGCACTGTTTGACTTTTGGAACGCAAAATTTGCAGGAATCAATGGTGGCGCCATGTCACGTATGGAGACCCCCTGATGTACCTAAATAGTGGAAACCCCTCAATTCTAACTCCAACCCTAACCCCAACACACCCCTAACCCCAACCCTAACCCCTACACACCCCTAACCCTAATACAAACCCTAACCATAACCCTAACCCCAACACACCCCTAACCCTAATCCCAACTCTAACCATAAATCTAACCACAAGCCTAACCCTAATCCCAACCCTAACCCCAAAACACCCCTAACGCTTATCCTAACTCTAACCCTAACCACAAACCTAACCCTAATCCCAACCCTAACCCTAATTCCAACCCTAACCCTAATTCCAACCCTTACCCTAGTTCTAACCCTAACCCTAGTTCTAACCCTAAGGCTGGGTTCATATTGCGTTTTACCAGCCCGTTCAACACGTAGCGTTGACGGGCTGGTAACGGTATAGCATAACGCGATCGCGTTATGCTATACCCGCTAGTGCAGAGGAATCAGCGATGATTCATCTGTGCTAGTGGTGATGGAGCCCAGACGCTGCAGCCTGCGTCCAAGGCTCCGTCACTGAATGACGACACGTCGCGAACGCATGCCGCTTCATGGCATGCGTTGCGATGCGCACACAAATGGGGTGAATGGCAGCGTTAACGGACTGCGTTACACCGCGTTATACCG
This sequence comes from Oophaga sylvatica, assembly GCA_033576555.1. Classification (NCBI taxonomy): domain Eukaryota; kingdom Metazoa; phylum Chordata; class Amphibia; order Anura; family Dendrobatidae; genus Oophaga; species Oophaga sylvatica. The sequence continues at coordinate 19,726 of JARQOD010001056.1, read as the reverse complement.
CGGTGAAACGCAGTCCATCTAACGGACTGCCATAATGCAATATGAACCCAGCCTGACCCTAAGGCCCCGTGCACACGTTGCGGATTCACTTGCGGATTTTTCTAAAATCCGCAGGTAAAACGACCTGCCTTTTACCTGCGTATTTAGCGCGGATTTGCTGCGGTTTTTCTCTGCGGTTTTACACCTATAATGGAATAGGTGTAAAATCGCTGCGGAATCCGCACAAAGAATTGACATGCTGCGGATTTAAAACCGCAGCAAATCTGCGCTGAAAAATCTGCAGCATGTGCACAGCGTTTTTTTTTTACCATTTATTTGCATTGTACTGTACATGGTTTCTGGATCTGCTGTGGATCCGCAGCGCCAAATCCGCTGCGGATCCGCAGCAAAATCAGCTGCGGATCAGCAGCGAAATCAGCTGCGGATTAGCAGCGAAATCCGCTGCGGATCAGCAGCGAAATCAGCAGCGGATCAGCAGCGAAATCAGCAGCGGATCAGCAGCGAAATCAGCTGCGGATCAGCAGCGAAATCAGCTGCGGATCAACAGCGAAATCCGCTGCGGATCAGCAGCGAAATCCGCTGCGGATCTGCAGCGAAATCCGCTGCGGATCAGCAGCGAAATCAGCTGCGGATCAGCAGCGAAATCCGCTGCGGATCAGCAGCGAAATCAGCTGCGGATCAGCAGCGAAATCAGCTGCGGATCCGCAGCGAAATCCGCAACGTGTGCACAGGGCCTAATAGGAAAAAAAAAAAAATTCTTTATTATTTGTCCCTACCTATGACGGGGGGTTCACTTACTTTTTTTTATTTTGATCACTGTGACAGTTTATCACAGTGATCAAAATAAATTTTTTGACTGTGCAGGGTGCACTGCGCATGCGCCCGCCATTTTCCAAGATGGCGGCGCCCATGAAGAATCCCGGGCAGCCCCCGGGGAAGGATCCAGGGACATCGGTGGACCGGGAGAGGTGAGTATGGGGGTCGGAAGTGAGGGGGGGATCGGAAGGTGGGGGCAGCGGAGGCCAGGACGAGGGGACTTTTAGTGACGGCGGTGACCGAACGCTGCCATCTTTCGGTGGCGGCGGCCGATCGCCGCCGTGAATCCGTGTGGGGGGGTCAGGGCTCGGTGTCCAGCCATGGCAGATGCTATTGCAGCATCGGCCATGGCTGGATTGTAATATTTCACCAATTATATTGGTGAAATATTACAGATTGCTCTGATTGGCTGTTTCACTTTTAACAGCCAATCAGAACGATCGTGGCCACGGGGGGGTTAAGCCAACCCCCCTGTGGTGAAGCACAAAGGGTCCTGTGCCTGCGGGTCGAATGACCTTTCAGTGACCCCGGTCTCCCGACCCGCAGGGACGCGATCCTTTCATGACGCCACATAGGCGTCATGGGTCGGATTGGCACTGACTTTCATGACGCCTACGTGGCGTCACAGGTCGGGAAGGGGTTAATAAAAGAGTTGCAAACAGTTGTCTTGTATCTTTAGGTTCTGGCTGTCTGACTGTATTGACATTCTCTGTTGCAGACTGTAGCTGTATCCATGTAATATCTTCTGCACTGTCACTGTCATTGTCCTGTGTCACACTGTGAATTTCTCTGTGCTTTTTAAAGGGCTTAAGTCTGCAGAGAGCTGCGAAATGATTCATCTTACCACAGGTCCTGCAGCTTTGTCCATATGCTGACACTTCTCTTTGTCTCTCTCATGTCTTCTGCCACAGTATCTGCATTGGACTGTTCTCGCTTGGTGCTCTGCTTTTCCACTCATGGTTACTGCATGTACTGGCTCCTCAGTGGTGTCTGCCATCATCTTCAGGCTGTCTCTTGTTAGCTCTGCAGCTCTGCTTATTTGCATGCATTTCTCTAGGGTTAACCCCCCTCTCTCAGCAGTCTCTCTCTTAGCTGTGGCTCTCTGATGCCGCACACTATTCTATCTCTGATAAGAGAATCTCTGATATCTCCAAAGCTGCATGTTGCTGCCAGTCTTTTCAGCTCAGTCACATATGCGTCTATATTCTCTCCCATCTCCTGATTTCTGGTGAAAAACTTAAATCTTTCCACTGTCTCATTCTTCTTGGGGTCACAGTGCTTATCAAATGCCTGTACAATGTCTGCCAGACTGTCCGTACCGTCCTGGATCAGGGTCTGAGCAAGTTCTCTGCCTTTTTCTCCAATCAGATAGTAGAAGAGCTTCACCTTACGCTTCTGATCATTGGTGTCTACTGTAAGATCCACATACAGAGTAAACTCCTCCTTCCAATGTCTCCAGGTCTGCGATAGATTTGAGGACATGATGTCTAGTCTCTGAGGAGGTTTTAATGCGGTCTCCATAATGCTGTACTGTGGGCACTGTACTTACAGTTGAGCTTTGTACCACAAGCTGCCTGGATTGTCTGTACACTTGTTCTTTATAGGTTCAGCCCTGCTGCCACCATGTTCTATTTCTGGTTTATGCCTCTGACACGATTGTGGTAACGGGTTACTTTTTATTGTGTGCACGTTCTCTCAGCCACATTACATGAATGCTTCCTGTCTCTAGCTCTTACCATCGAGTCCCTCCTTTCTATCCTCTGAATACATCCAGGTAGTGAGACCCCTAGAGGCGGCTCAGCATATAACATATTGCTACAGGTAGTATCATTAAAAAACAGTTCAACATGTAAAAAATAAGCCCTTACACAACTATATTATTCTACTTCAAAATGAACAAATAATACCCCCAAAACATAGTAACATAGTTAGCAAGGCTGAAAAAAGACATTTGTCCATCTAGTTCAGCAAATGTTCCACCAGAATAAATCCCCAGATCTACGTCCTTCTAAAGAACCTAATAACTGTAAGATACAATATTCTTACGCTCCAGAAAGACATCCAGGCCTCTCTTGAACCTTTCGACTGAGTTCGCCATTGCCACCTCCTAAGGCAAGGAATTCCAGATTCTCACTGCCCTAATAGTAAAGAATCCTCTTCTATGTTGGTGGAAAAACCTTCTCTCCTCCAGACGCAGAGAATACCCTCTTGTGACCATCACCTTCCTGAGAAATTAGAAAATTTTTTTTTTTTCACTATTTCATTTCACTTGCCACCCCCCACTTTTCAGTATACTATATCATAAAACTAATGGTGTCACTCAAAGGTGCAGCCAGTCCAACAAAAAACAAGCACTCATATAACTTTTTCAGCCTGAAGATAAGTAAGTTATGGATCTTTTAGTGGGGGGAGGGAGAAATGAGAGCTGAACAACAAAAAAAGATTTGGTCCTTATGGAGTTAAACATCCTATTTGTAAACGAACCCTTAGACTCTACAACAGAACAGCCCCCATGACTGCTGGTAGGCATTTCACATATAGAGCATACTGAAGTAAACCTTTTCATGTAGAAAGAAAAAATGCATGCTCAATAATAACTCTACATGTCTGCAGGGTATGGAATTTTCACTCTGATTTTTAGAGCTCATATCTTCTAAATCAAAAACATATAAAGGCACAGCAATGACAAAATGCACCTCTTTAGAAGCCCCATTACAGAGCCCTAATACAGATTTACCTGAAGAACTTCAAGCATCCAAGAGGAAATACTTTTAATTAATGTAAAACTGTAATCTGTTATACTGTGGTCTAAATGAGAACATAATATTTATATGTAATTATCAATTTAATTGCAGCAGACAGCTGTCAATTTCTAGATTAAATATCTACTTCTTATTAAACAGAAGATCAAAGGTAAATGAACTTTCCATTAAAGATCACTATCGTCAAATGATTTTCTTATCTCATATCAGTGTTTCATTTACCAGTAGTGTTGAGCGATACGATACCGCAAGTATCGGGTATCGGCCGATATTAGCTCTATCGGCCTTTCGATACTTAGTTCCGATATTTTCCATATATCGGATACCGGAATCGGGATTGTCACTGTCACTGTCAGTGTCCGTCGGTCGGGTCTGTCAGGAGTCAGCGGCACTTACCTGGCAGAAGATCTCCGGCGGTCACATCCTGGACTGCTTGATGGCCGCCATCATCTTTCCCCGGCGGTCACATGCAGTTTCTCGCGATAACTGCAGTGACTGCTGGGTAATCCCGGCCGTAAAGCAGTCAGTCCGATGACGTCACCGTCGGGGAAGCAGGTAATCAGCTGTGCTGCGTTGCGATGACAGGCTCTGCCTGTCATTGCGATGTAGCAGAGCTGGATCGTCGTGGGACTGTCGTTACTATGGACTGCGTCGGACAGGTGGTATACTGTTGGTTTGTTTTTTTTCTTTTTTTACAGGAGATCGATGGCGTCGCAGGAATGAGTGTATAATAAAATTAATGAAAACTGTGTTGTCTCTTTTATTTCATTAAAAGACTTTTTTCTTGCTTTGTCTTTTTTTTATACATTTAATAACTTTGGGATTAATAATGGATCGGTGTCTTATTGACACCTCTCCATTATTAACCGGGCTTATTGTCACCGTGCAATCAACGGTGACATTAACCCCTTATTACCCCACTTGCCACCGCTACAGGGCAGTGGGAAGAGCCGGGTAAAGTGCCACAATTGGCACATCTTTTGATGCGCCAAATGTGGGGCTGCTGTAGCCTGGTATTATCAGGCTGTTGAGGGCCAAAATCCATGGGCCTTGACAGTCTTTTAATACCAGGCCGCAGCAGTCTGCATTTTACTTGGCTGGTTAACAAAAATAGGGGGACCCCTACGCCGTTTTTTTTTTCGAGGGGATCCCCTATTTTTGTTAACCAGCCAAGCTAAGCAGACTGCTGTGGCCTGGTATTATCAGGCTTGCAAGGTCCATGGATATTGAATCCTTACCAGCCTGAAAAACCAGGCCTCAGCGGTCTGCTTCATCTGGCTGGTTAACAAAAATAGGGGGGACCCCACGCCAATTTTTTTCGAGGGGATCCCCTATTTTTGTTAATCAGCCAAGATATGCAGACTGCTGTGGCCTGGTATTATCAGGCTGGCAAGGTCCATGGATCTTGGCTCCTTAACAGCCTGAAAATCCAGGCCTCAGCGGTCTGCTTCATCTGGCTGGTTAACAAAAATAGGGGGGACCCCACGCCAATTTTTTTCGAGGGGATCCCCTATTTTTGTTAATCAGCCAAGATATGCAGACTGCTGTGGCCTGGTATTATCAGGCTGGCAAGGTAAATGGATCTTGGCTCCTTAACAGCCTGAAAATCCAGGCCTCAGCGGTCTGCTTCATCTGGCTGGTTAACAAAAATAGGGGGACCCCACGCCAATTTTTTTCGAGGGGATCCCCTATTTTTGTTAACCAGCAAAGATAAGCAGACTGCTGTGGCCTGGTATTATCAGGCTGGCAAGCAGGGTCGGACTGAGCCACCGGGACACCGGAGAAACCTCCGGTGGGCCCCAGCTCCTGCGTGGTGGGCCCTGATTTGAAAGGATGGGTCGCGGGGCAGAGGGGGTGGTGGCCCGGGCCCCCAGCACGCCGATACAGTTACATTCTGCGGCAGAGCAGGGAGAATCGATCTTCCTGCTCTGCCGCCCAGAAGCTATGGGGCCTGAACAGGCATTGGGGGGGCCCGGTGCCAGCAGTGGGCCCCCCAACCGTCATCGGAGGGTCAGCTGTATCGGCATTGGTACGGTTGGGGCGAGGATATGGGTGTGATTAGCTGTGAAATGGGTGTGGTCGGGGCGTGGCTTAAAATTTGCAGCAGCGCGCTATGCGCGCTGCAGCCTTTAACCCTCTTTCCTGTCTTCAAAATTTGGGAGGTATGCTGTATGACCTCCCTACAACTTCTGGGCATGCTCCTGATGAGCGCGACGGATGGTCTCCTGAGGGATCTCCTCCCACAACTGGACTAAAGCATCCACCAACTCCTGGACAGTCTGTGGTGCAACGTGGCATGGCCTAAAATTTGCTGCAGCAGGCACAGCGTGCCACAGCCTTTGTCCCTCTTTCCCTTCTTCAAAGGTTGGGAAGTATGATGGTGGGCCCCAAGAATATTTTTTCTCTGGTGGGCCCAAGGTACTCCAGTCTGACGCTGCTGGCAAGGTCCATGGATCTTGGCTCCTTAACAGCCTTAAATACCATGCCTCAGCAGCAGTGGCGTACATGGAAATCATGGGGCCCCATAGCAAAAGTCTGAATGGGCCCCCCCCAAAAAAAAACCCAGAGCCATTGTAAATGTAAAGTGCCAGCACAGTGAGGGGACACATTAAACAAAAAAATGTATTATGCCCCCATAGATTGTGCCCCATAGATGCTCCATAGTATAGGCCCTTATGCTGCCGCAGCTGCTGCAACCAAAAAAAAAAAAAAAAAGACATACTCACCTTTCGTCGCTGGGGCCAGGTGCCGGTGTCCTGAGCAGGGGGTGACACCAGGTGCCGATGTCACCGCTCGCTCAGGGCCCCGGCACCTGAGATATTTACCTGTCCTCTCTCCACTGCTAAGTGCCGCTGTCTTCGGGGTCCTCCAGCAGTGAATGATGAGGCAGAGGGCGCGGCGCGCACTAACGACGTCATCGCGCCCTCTGACCTGAACATTGCAGCAAGAGGACGCGAGCAACGGTGGAACGGGACAGGTAAATATCCCTTATACTCACCCTTCTGCGGCGCGGTCTGTGCAGCCCCTGCTCTCTCCCACGGTCTCCGCCGCCAGTGTTCAGCGGTCACGCGGGACAGCTCATTAAAGTCATGAATATGTGCGTATTCATGACTGTAATGAGCGGTACCACCTGACCGCTGAACACAGGCGTCGGAGACCGTGGGAGAAGAGCAGGGGCTGCAGAGACCGCACCAGGAAGGGTGAGTATATAGAAGAGCTGCGCTCCCCCTCACCCGCCGACCCCCTGGTAGTACTGTGTCAGCACAGCTACCCGACCGTCGAGGGCCCCCTCACCTGTCCGGGCCCCATAGCAGCTGCTTGGTCTGCTTCATTGACGGTACGCCACTGCTCAGCAGTCTGCTTCATCAGGCTGGTTAACAAAAATAGGGGGGACCCGACGCCATTTTTTATTCGAAGGGAACCCCTATTTTTGTTAATCAGTTCCCTCTGACCTCACTGATTGTGTCCCTGGCTGACCTGAAGTGAAAGTGGAAAGCAATCAATTAAGCTTTCCACTTCCTCTCCTGTCAGCCAGGAGAGGAACTCATTCATTTGGGGGTTTACTGTGAGGCTGCAACATTAACCCTTTCTGAAGGATTACACCGTGGGACCTGACTGTGCATGGGATAGGTAAGAATAATTTTGCTTTTTTATTTTATTTTTATTACAGGAAATGGTTTTTGCAGTCAAATAAAAGATGGTCAAAAACGTGTCTTTATTTCATTAAAATGATTTTTAATTAAAGTGTGTGTGTTTTATTTTTATTTCATGCAATAGGATTAATAATTGATAGTTGTCTAATTGACAGCTCTCAATTATTAACCTGGCTTAAGGTCACCTTTCAATTGCAATGTGGCTTTAACCCCATATTAACCCATTCGCCACCGCTACTGTCAGGATCCCGTCTGGGTTGGAGCCGATGTTACTGCAAACACTAGGGAAAGCAGAGGCAGGTAGCGTAGTCAGAAGGCAGGCCGAGGTCGGTACACAGGAAAGCAGTGTTTGTAGCAGGGAAGCAGGCAAATAACGTAGTCAGGTGGCAGCCGGAGGTCGGTACACAGGAAAGGCAGTTCGGTAGCAGAGGAGCAGGCAGATAACGTAGTCAGGTGGCAGCAGGAGGTCGGTACACAGGAGAGCAGTGTTTGTAACAGCAGGAACAGCAGGAGAAAGAGCTTGACTAAAGGCTGGAAGCACAATAATCTCGCAATGACACACCCACAGGGCCAGGTTTATATAGGGTGTGTAATTGGCAATCAGAGGCCCAATCAAGAGAGCACTAGGTGTAGCCAATCAGGAAGAACAGTCAATGGTATCTGGGTTCAGCAAGGAACTTTGCAGCCAGCAGAATAGCTCAGATGGTAGAGCTGCTGGCCAGTGGACAAGAGGTACTGGGTTCGACTCCTGACAGTACTCCCCTCCTTCCAGGATGGCCTCTGGACATCTCAGGAGCTGGCTTATCCGGGTACCTTTGATGAAAGGCTCTTGTTAGTCTAGGAGCATGGACGTTGTCCCTTGGTTCCCATGAATTTTCCTCTGGTCCGTAACCCTTCCACTGCACCAGATACTGCAGTTTACCTCTGAATTTTCGGGAGTCCAGAATCTTATCCACAATGTATTCTTCTTCACCACGGATCCTTTCTGGTGGAGGAGGTGGCTGAATTCTTCCTGGAAACGGGTTTTCACAGAAGGGTTTGAGCAAGGATATGTGAAACACTGGATGAATCTTTAGATTGTTGGGAAGTTTTAAACGAAAAGCAACCTGGTTAATTTTTGCAGAAATTTGAAAAGGTCCAATGAATTTCTGACCCAATTTGGAGGATGGCACATGTGTCTTAAGGTTTTTAGTGGACAGCCAAACTTTGTCTCCAACCTGAAGAGCAGGGGCACTCTCCGATGTTTATCTGCTGCTTCCTTATATTCTTCCTGGGTCTTGAGCAATATCTCTGATAATTCCTTCTGGGATTCCTGTAATTTTGTAAGCCTGTCATTAACAGCAGGAATGGGAGTGTTCACTGGCAGATTAGGGATAAATACTGGATGTACTCCATAATTAGCAAAAAATGGGGTTTGAGATGTAGCGCTATGTATGGAGTTGTTGTAGACAAACTCTGCTGTTGGTAAATAGTCCACCCAGTCATCCTGAAGATAGGAAATGAAGCAACGGAGGTATTGCTCCAAAGTCTGGTTCGTTCTCTCCGTCTGGCCATTGGACTGAGGATGGAAAGCGGTAGAAAGATTCACCGTGACTCCCAAGGCTGTACAGAAACTCTTCCAAAATTTTGACGTAAACTGAACGCCTCTGTCAGACACCACGCTGTCAGGAATTCCATGTAACCTGAATACTTCTTTGATCATCAGTTCTGCAGTTTTTTCAGCAGTAGGAATTCCTTCAGTTGGAATAAAGTGGGCCATTTTTGTGAGTCGGTCCACTATGACAAGGATGACGGTCATCTGTTTGGAAGGGGGTAGTTCCACAATAAAATCCATGGAAATAGATCCCCAAGGCCTGGATGGAACTGGGAGTGGTTGCAAGAGTCCTAGAGGAGACGATCGTGGGGTCTTGTTTCGTGCGCATGTTAAACAGGTTGAAACATATTTCCTCACGTCCTTCCTACAATTAGGCCACCAAAAGAAACAAAGTAGTAAGTCTTGTGTTTTTGCAACTCCAGGATGTCCTGCCAGTTTAGAATCATGGACACTTTTGAGGACTTCAAGGCGAGAAGATTCAGGTACATATATTTGGTGTTTCTGCATCCAAAACCCCTCTTTGAATGAAAGATCGACGTCTTCCGAAGGATGGTTAAGGAAAGAGTCCTCTTGATATCCATCTTTAATTCTATTACCTAGTCCTCTAGAGTGCAATATTCCCAAAAAATTTTTAGGGCCTAGAATTGTATCATCATTACTAGACCTCTCCTGAGGTTCCGAACACATCCTGGACAGGGCGTCAGCCTTGCCATTCCTTGAACCAGGCCGGTAAGAGATTATAAAATTGAATCTTGAGAAAAATAAGGCCCATCGTGCTTGTCTTGCAGACAATCTTTTTGCTGTACGGGGGAATTCAAGATTCTTGTGGTCCGTGAGGACAGTCACAGGGTGATTGGCACCTTCCAGAAGATGTCTCCACTCGGAGAAGGCAACTTTAATGGCTAACAGTTCTTTATTACCAATGTCGTAGTTCTTTTCTGCAGATGACATGGTGTGGGAAAGAAACGCACATGGGTGAAGTTGCATCTTGTCCCCAACTCGCTGAGACAGAATAGCTCCCACTGCAGAGTCCGAGGCGTCCACTTCGACAGTAAATGGCAATTCAGGATTTGGGTGTACTAACAATGGAGCAGACGTAAAAAGAGTTTTCAACTTGTCAAAAGCCTCCTGTGCCTCTGGAGACCAGAAAAATGCTTTTGCCTTTTTTGTTAGTGTAGTAATTGGTAGTATGATCCGTGAAAAGTTCTTTATAAATTTTCGGTAAAAATTTGCAAATCCTATGAAACGCTGGACGTCTTTTAAATTTCTTGGAACAGGCCAGTCCACTACAGCATTGATTTTGCCGGGATCCATGCTCAGACCTTCTGGGGAGATGATATATCCCAGAAATTGGATACTGGTTTGTTCAAACTCACATTTTTCAAGTTTAATGTAGAGATGGTTCTCCTGTAGTCGTTCCAAGACTAACTGGACGTGCCTGCGATGCTCTTCCAAGGTGTCTGAAAATATAAGAATGTCATCGAGATAAGCCACAACGAATTGGTCCAAGAAATCTCGAAATACATCATTAATAAAATGTTGAAAGGTGGCTGGGGCATTGCTAAGGCCAAAGGTCATAACAAGAGATTCAAAATGTCCATATCTCGTTCTGAAGGCGGTCTTCCACTCATCTCCTGGGCGAATCCGTATGAGGTTGTAAGCCCCTCTAAGATCCAGCTTCGTAAAGATTTTCGCAGAACGGAGTCTCTCAAATAGTTCAGGAATCAAGGGTAGCGGTAGCGATTCTTGACAGTGATATTATTCATCTCTCTGTAGTCAATACATGGCCGCAGAGTGGAGTCTTTCTTTTCAACAAAGAACAGGGTGCCCCAGCTGGAGATGTGGAAGGTCGAATAAAGCCTTTCTCTAAATTTTCATCCAGGAACTTTCTTAATACCTTCAATTCAGGTTCGGAAAGATTGTAAATCCGTCCAAATGGAATGGTTGCTCCTGGCAGCAATTCAATGGGACAGTCATAAGGACGGTGAGGAGGTAATTGATCTGCTTTCTTCTTACTGCAGACATCAGAGAACTGCTGATATTGAGGTGGTAGTTTCTCTTCCTTCTCATGCGAAATCTCAGAGATTTGGACTTGTTGGAGAACAGGGGGTTCCTTATGACAATTATTCTTACAGTAGTCAGATGGAAAGGTGATGGTCCTTGATGCCCAGTTGATAGAAGGGTTATGGACTGAAAACCAGGGGATCCCTAGAATAACCGGAAATTTCGGAGATGAAATAAGGTGGAAACTGACAGCTTCATGATGATCCGGGTCGATACAAATCTCCAGTTTGATTGTCTCATGCGTGACAGGTCCAGAAGACAAAGGTGATCCATCCACAGTTTCCATTTCAATTGGTGTGGATTTGGTCCTACTGGAAATATCATTATCACGTGTAAATTTTAAGTCCATAAAATTTCCTCCTGCTCCCGAATCCAACAGGGCAGAGCATTGTATTTTTTGGGTGCCCATTACAACCTGAATGGGGATTACAAAATGAGATGATGTGGTATGTATTTTGTCTATTTCTGGCATTACTGATGAGATAGTCTGCAAGATGGAATCCGACTGCTGAGAAAGGTCCGTATTGCTGGCAGACCTGTTGTTGGTAAAGGCTATAGTCCTTTTGTTAGGACAGTTGATGGCATAGTGTCCAGGGTCCCCACAATAGAGGCAGAGATGTTCTGCACGTCGCCTCTCCTTCTCCTGTGCAGAGAGTGGTCTTCGGATGACGTCGATCTGCATTGGTTCAGACACAACTTGCGTCTTTTCTTGGTGGTCTGATGCTGAAAATGAGAAGCCAGGGCTATTCCCAAGTGCTCGCAGTCTCTCCTTTCTCCTTTCAGTAAGTCTCTGGTCAATCCGGATACATAGTTGAATAAAGTCCTCCAACTGGTCAGGGGTCTCAACCCTGGCAAGCTCGTCTTTCACTGGTTCTGATAACCCTCGTCGAAATTGACTTCTCTGGGCCGCTGGATTCCAGGTGGTGTCGGCCACCCAGCGACGGAACTCCGATGTATATTCCGCAACAGAGCGACGTCCTTGGCGCAAATTATGTAATTTGGTTTCTGCTGTGGCACAGCGGTTTGGGTCATCAAAAACTTGATTCATAGCTGCGATGAAAGCTTCCAGGTCATTAAGGAGGGCATAGTCCTTTTCTACATAAGGTGAAGCCCAAGCAAGAGCTTCATCCGTCAGGAGATTTATCATGAAAAAAACTTTCTTCCTCTCACTGGTAAAGGGAGCAGGTTGCATCTGGAAGTATATGCGGCATTGATTGAGGAATCCTCGGTACTGCTTGCGATCCCCACTGAACTTTGCAGGCAGCAGCAGCCGCGCATTTGATTCAGACCCTGAATTGCGCACGTCCAGTAGTCGTTTTTGTAGCTCAATTACTTCCTGTTGTATCGCCGTGAAATCAGTTTGTAACTTGGCATATTTTCCTTGAGAGTCAGTACAAAAACTTTGAAGCTCCGTAACTTGCCGCCTCAGGGTGTTCACAGCGGACTCCATTTTGGCGCGAGATTATTCTGTCAGGATCCCGTCTGGGTTGGAGCCGATGTTACTGCAAACACTAGGGAAAGCAGAGGCAGGTAGCGTAGTCAGAAGGCAGGCCGAGGTCGGTACACAGGAAAGCAGTGTTTGTAGCAGGGAAGCAGGCAAATAACGTAGTCAGGTGGCAGCCGGAGGTCGGTACACAGGAAAGGCAGTTCGGTAGCAGAGGAGCAGGCAGATAACGTAGTCAGGTGGCAGCAGGAGGTCGGTACACAGGAGAGCAGTGTTTGTAACAGCAGGAACAGCAGGAGAAAGAGCTTGACTAAAGGCTGGAAGCACAATAATCTCGCAATGACACACCCACAGGGCCAGGTTTATATAGGGTGTGTAATTGGCAATCAGAGGCCCAATCAAGAGAGCACTAGGTGTAGCCAATCAGGAAGAACAGTCAATGGTATCTGGGTTCAGCAAGGAACTTTGCAGCCAGCAGAATAGCTCAGATGGTAGAGCTGCTGGCCAGTGGACAAGAGGTACTGGGTTCGACTCCTGACTAGTGTTGAGCATTCCGATACCGCAAGTATCGGGTATCGGCCGATATTCGCGTTATCGGAATTCCGATACTTAATTCCGATACTTTTTCCATATCGTATACCGGAATCGGAAGTTCCCATAATTCTTTGAGAGGCAATGTGATTTTAGTCAGCCAATGAGGAATCCTACGAAGTGTGGGCACATCCTGTAATGCTGCGGTCATCTTAACTAATGGCATGGCTGTGATTGGCTGCTGAAATGATGTCAGAATGCACTATAAAAGGCGCCGCCGCCATTTTAGCGTCACTGTGCTGTGAACTCAGTAAGGGACAGAACGCTACTCTGCTAACTCTGAGGGACAGTTAGATATTGCGATTTTGTGTACTACTGTGCTTGAGGCAGGCTAGTTTAACAACCGCTGTGTAAAGCTTCATTTTGCCAGTGTTGTTTTAACAGCTCTGTGCAAGGTGTGTGTGTGACAGTGCAGGTGACGCTGCAGTTTGCTCTGCATCCACCGCTGTTTGTAGGCATCTGCACGTGTCACTTTTTTTTTTTTTTTTTTTATTTTATTTAGTGGAATTGGTGCAGCTCCATTATATTAGAAAAAAATCAAATCTATTAGTTTGACGTGCTTCCATCCGTATACAATACATTGGTTGCAAACACTATAGAACTACACAAAGGAGCTTTTCACAGATAGTGAATAGTTGTGTTTCAGTGTTCACTGCAGTCTGTGAGGTTTTGATTTTTTGAGTGCAGATCACGCTCCAGTTAGTTCTTCAACCACTGCCGGTTGTAGTCTGCTGAGCGTGTGTCACTGCCTCATCCTTCACATTTTTCTCTAATTGGTGCTGCTCCATTTTAGTGGAAAAAAATCTAATCTATTAGTGTGACGCGCTTCCATCCGTATACAATACATTGGTTGCAAACACTATAGAACTACACAAAGGAGCTTTTCACAGATAGTGAATAGTTGTGTTTCAGTGTTCACTGCAGTCTGTGAGGTTTTGATTTTTTGAGTGCAGATCACGCTCCAGTTAGTTCTTCAACCACTGCCGGTTGTAGTCTGCTGAGCGTGTGTCACTGCCTCATCCTTCACATTTTTCTCTAATTGGTGCTGCTCCATTTTAGTGGAAAAAAATCTAATCTATTAGTGTGACGCGCTTCCATCCGTATACAATACATTGGTTGCAAACACTATAGAACTACACAAAGGAGCTTTTCACAGATAGTGAATAGTTGTGTTTCAGTGTTCACTGTAGTCTGTGAGCTTTTCATTTTGTGAGTGCAGATTACGCTCCAGTTTGTACTTCAACCACTGCCGGTTGTAGTCTGCTGAGCGTGTGTCACTGCCTCATCCTTCACATTTTTCTCTAATTGGTGCTGCTCCATTTTAGTGGAAAAAAATCTAATCTATTAGTGTGACGCGCTTCCATCCGTATACAATACATTGGTTGCAAACACTATAGAACTACACAAAGGAGCTTTTCACAGATAGTGAATAGTTTGGTTTCAGTGTTCACTGTAGTCTGTGAGCTTTTCATTTTGTGAGTGCAGATTACGCTCCAGTTTGTACTTCAACCACTGCCGGTTGTAGTCTGCTGAGCGTGTGTCACTGCCTCATCCTTCACATTTTTCTCTAATTGGTGCTGCTCCATTTTAGTGGAAAAAAATCTAATCTATTAGTGTGACGCGCTTCCATCCGTATACAATACATTGGTTGCAAACACTATAGAACTACACAAAGGAGCTTTTCACAGATAGTGAATAGTTGTGTTTCAGTGTTCACTGTAGTCTGTGAGCTTTTCATTTTGTGAGTGCAGATTACGCTCCAGTTTGTACTTCAACCACTGCCGGTTGTAGTCTGCTGAGCGTGTGTCACTGCCTCATCCTTCACATTTTTCTCTAATTGGTGCTGCTCCATTTTAGTGGAAAAAAAACTAATCTATTAGTGTGACGTGCTTCCATCCGTATACAATACATTGGTTGCAAACACTATAGAACTACACAAAGGAGCTTTTCACAGATAGTGAATAGTTGTGTTTCAGTGTTCACTGTAGTCTGTGAGCTTTTCATTTTGTGAGTGCAGATTACGCTCCAGTTTGTACTTCAACCACTGCCGGTTGTAGTCTGCTGAGCGTGTGTCACTGCCTCATCCTTCACATTTTTCTCTAATTGGTGCTGCTCCATTTTAGTGGAAAAAAATCTAATCTATTAGTGTGACGCGCTTCCATCCGTATACAATACATTGGTTGCAAACACTATAGAACTACACAAAGGGGCCTTTCACAGATACTGAACAGTTGTCTGCAGGGTTCACTGTAGTCTGTGAGGAATAACCACACTTAGGCCTTAACTTTTCTGACTTTCTTTATCAATCTACCAAGATGAAGAAGTCAGTGAGTAAGGCACGTGGTCGTGGTCGAGGCCGTGGATTTGCAGCAGGGAGAGGACGTGGGGATTCTGTGGCTGCTGCCGCACCCAGTGACACAGCATCCACCAGTTTTCCCCGTGAGCGTTCCTTTATGCGCACTTTTGTAGGAGCTCAGCGTACCCCCTGCTGCGTGAAGAACAAATTGAAGCCGTTGTTGGTTGGATGGCAGCCAATGCATCGACTTCAATACCTTCCACCTCCTCTCAGGACCACAGCACTGTTGAACAACCATCAGTCTCTTCACCGCCTGCCAAATTGCCCAGGCAGTCAGAGAGCTCTGTACAGGAGCCAGCTGAGTCTCTGCTTCTGTTCTCAGAATCTGTTGGCTTGGAAACAGGGGCCCAGCCAAGCAGCATTCTGGAATGTGAAGAAGAGGCAGTATGCAGTGATGCGCAACAGCTGTGTCTCTCTGAATCTGAAGAGGCGGGTGAGCCAGTGCCGATGGTCAGCACACCGCAGAACGCATCTGATGATGATGAGACTCAGTTGCCAGTTTCTGTTGAGCATGGTGCTGGCCAGACCACCCAACAACAGCAGGTGTTGGAAGAGGGTAGTGGTGGAGATGATGAGGTCCAAGACCCAACATGGCGTGAGGAACAGGAAGGTGGTGGGAGCAGCTCTGAGGAAGAGATTGCACCAACGGTCCAAACAGTAGGGAGAGGTAGGCTGCAGACTCGCTTGCCTGTAGCCTCCAGTTTGGCACCCGTTCGGAGCAGTTCTCTTACAACAGCCAAACCGGGCGCTCCCAGGACTTTGTTGAGTTACAAACACATGGAGATGTAGGCAACCTCAGCAGCACCCTCTTCGTCCTGTTGGAGCCTCTTCCCTCCAGTTTCAACACGTGGTAAAGGCCCTCAAAGGATCGCCATGGAAGAACCCTGTCATGTTGTAGAGCACAGTTCCCTGTCATTCACACACCCAGGCCCAAAACACCACGGTAGCCGGCAGGGATAAAGAGGCCATACTCGGCAAACCATCCACGAAAGGGGTTGAATGGTCATTGCAAACTCCTGCCCTTGAAATGCTGTCTTCGGCTGGTGGAGCTGACAGTTTTGAATTAATGGCATTGGCAGTCCCACAATCAAGTGCCCCAGGATTTAATTTCAGCAGGCAAGGTCCGGTTGCAAAAGCATGTTGAGGCAAAAATTAAACGCGTATAAACCGCCGTCAGTAGCAAGGTCCATGACCACCGATGCGTGGCCTACCCTGGCCAGGGACGTACCTTTCATCCGCCCATTGGGTGAATGTTGTGGAGCGGGGTAAAGATCTTGCGAGTGGCGTGTCGGTTTTGCCAACTCCAAGGATTGCCGGAATCAAGTCTGTCCACTTGATCTCTCCTACTCCAGTTCTCAAATCATCGGCAGGAGCCGTCCGGTCTACCTCCACATGGACCCGTGGCGCTTCCTGTGCACCGATATGAGCCAAAGCCGTGGCCAAACGGCAACGGCGTTCTGAAATTAATTCCCTGGGGAATGAAGCCACACAGCGCAGGAGGTCGAATGCCATAAGCGGAGAGCGACGGTGGTTTTTGCCAGGAATCTCCAGCCAGGTTTGGTAGTGGTGACAATGGCCGAAAATTGGTGGCACTCTGGCCTTGGCAACCTCACTCACATCCTGTTGGACATGTGCTCAACTTGGTGTGCGAGTTTTTTGAGGGATATCCGGTCTTGATGCATGTGCACAGGTCCGCCTAATGCGTCACTTGGACGTTCCAGCAGGCCAACGCGCTTGGGCAGCTCTGCAACCGATTGCGCCTTCCTGAAACATCGCATTTATGTGAGTATCCACCGGTGGAATTCAACGTTACATTGTTGGAGGGTTGTGTGGGGCCACCAGCGTTATGGAGTTCAGCTGCATCGGCGAATAACACGCAATTTGCGCCGTCCACACTTACCATTAATGATGGGCCATATAAGGGGAATGTCCAGTTTTGGTGGTTTGTAGTCAAGCGGTGGCGAGTGAGATGATGCATAGTACCTGCGTCCCCTTATCTGCCTGCTTCAAAAAACACTGCAACAATAAGGGATGAGGTTTTGGAAGAGGGGGAGGGAGGATCACAAATTCCACCCTTTGGAAAGTGGAACGTGGTTCCTACAAAGGGCTGGGCAGGGCCCTTTGTGAGGAGGATAGGGGGGAGTCAATGGGGAGGAAGACATCGTTTTCCAAGGGAGGTAACAAAGCTTGTCTATGTAAGCGAGGGTGGGGTGATTGCAGAGCAGGCAGAGATCCCTCTTGCAAGGCGCGTTTCTTTGCCAGTTGGGAGTCTGCAGCCATGGTTGATTTCATGCTGCAGTGCCTAAAAAGACCGCCGCATGCCCACATTTCACACGTTGTTTTGGGTGTACACCCTCCTGCCTCGCTACCGGGACAAGTCAAAGCCTCATCACATTAACCGGGAGCGTAAAATGCGGGGGAGTACCAAGACACACTGGGCAATCCCTAATTTACCTTACGCGAGAGCACTGCTGCTGCTATGCTTTACAAAGCAGCTTTGCGTCGAGCAGTGTAAGAGCTTGAAAAAGAGGGAGCACCGCAGTGCCTCTGCCAGGAAAGACCAGTATTCAAAATGTGGAAAGTTTTGTGGCAGGCACAAATGTTTCCCATCCGAGAGGGTCCAGTCAGCGGGAGGCAACTATCCCGATGGTGACAGATACTTGGCTTTTGCCTTCAGTGTACTCCCAGATGGTCTTCCCCATTCAAAATTTGGGTCTCTAAGCTGGGATACAGGGCCAAGTTAGCCGTATGCATTGGAGGTGCGGCTTGCCCCTGCCGTGTATTATGGAGCGGTCTTTGTTGCAGGTGGTGTACTAACAACCTCGATGCGACTATCCTCGAAATGTAGACCGGTTATTTTTGAAAATGAACAAGGCATGGATTGCCAGAATTTTTTTCTGTCTTTTAGATTAAATAACTGGTCCAACGTTTCCAGTTTGTTATGTTCATTTTCTCCACCTAACTCTATCCTGGGCCCAACACGCATTCTGCCAGAAGTTTGTCCACCGAACAAAACACAAGCTTACTGTTAGTGGGGTTCAGTAACGCCAGCTGTTCCCGCGTGCAACGCAAAAGTGTCCTGTTCCCGACAATGGACAGAAAAACACATGACCACCATGCTAAATAGGGAAGAGCCGTCCCCGCTTGTTATGCTGAAAACATAAAAATTTTGAAGTTTTGCAGGCCTAGAATGTAATTTTTAAGAAAATATGGACAAATAATAATTTGTCACAAGCGCATTTGTGTTATTAGAAATGGTAACAAAAAATAAAAATAGTTCTTTCACATTTTTAATTAATGAAAAGTCTTTCAGATTTGTTAATGTTTTAAAGGAATTTTTCTGTACCTGAAAAATAAGCACCAAAGGATGTACGAATTTACTCCTATCATCTATCCGGTTTTTTTTATGCAGACATTAAAAAATACACATACTGAGCCAACTGAACTTAAACACCATATATAAAAGGGGAGCATTAAAAAAATGGTAATAATGCCCAAAAAAAATTATTACATCTAAAAAATTATCATGATATGCAATAGGTATTATCCCCGAAGTGCTGTTGAAAAAACCCCCAAAAGATTAAATTAATATTGGGGTATAGGTTCACAGTGCATAGTTACTCATGACAAAATTGAGTAAACTGTATTCAATTAATCAGGTCAACCATTAGGCTTTTTTCTTTTTCATTGTTAAGAGGGAAGTAATTTTTTGGTTTGTCATAGGTGTAGTATTACACATTAAATTTTTACTGTGTTTTTTTTTGGGCCAGTGCGCAAAAACGCAGCCAAAACCTCACATTTGATAGTCAGTAATTGCCACCGTACCCCCGCGGACATGGAAAAGGAGTGTTGCGGAAAAAAAGCTTTGCGCAAAAGACTTTTTTTTACCCTCTTTTAAACTCTACAAGCAAAAAAAGCATGATTTAGCCCCCGACTTTATTTTGTCAGTTTACATCGGCATTACCCATAGAGGTGTCCCTGTGTGATAAGACATAGAAATAAACCCTTTCTATCCGTAGCCTTTGTTTACCTACCCCTTGCAGGCACACATTAAATTGTGAAAAAATGCCTAATGTTTTTTTAAATGGTTATTTTTATTGTACATTATTGTGTCATAATCAATTGTGAGCATGTGGAAAAATCATACATCTATAGAAGTTTTGATTTTTTTTGACTTAAAATTAAATTTCTGTGACTGTCACATAAAAATTTTTGATGATATGATGATGATATTTTAAAAAATTGTCTTCCTATGTTATGTTTAACATTGCTTCCTTAAGCATTATTATAAAAAAAAAAATGTACTTTTTTTTTTAAAATTACAAATTAATTTTTTTTACCAATTTTTTTTGGGGTTTGTTGTTCCATTTATTTTGGCATGGCAAATTTTTTTTATTTGTTTTTTTTTTTTTTTCCTTTTGAAATTAGAAAACATTGTATCTTTGT
>JARQOD010001055.1:65000-111055 GCA_033576555.1 Oophaga sylvatica | reverse complement strand
TGTGATATAGTGGTTGTAAATTCTCAAAACCATTCCAGGTGAAGCAGTTTCCCTTAAAGTTTTTTTTTTTTCAGTTTTGGGCCACAGGGGGAACACATTGTTTTTTTTTTTCCCCTTTCCTTCTTCCGAAATCCTGCCCTTAAAAAGATCGGGAAAAATGGGGGCCCCGCAAAAAGGGAACTTTGCGGAGTGATTAATTCCTTGAAAGATTTGAGAATAAAAAGCCCCCCGTTTTAAAAAAATCTTCGGACCAAAAATAACCCACAATTTGCAAGGGGTTTTTGGACAGCCCAACCCAGGTTTTTTTTTTTTTGCGAGCCGGGTTTTGATTTTTTCTGGAGGGGCAAGCCCAGGCCCCCTCCCGGGGCCCCCGATTTTGGGACCCCCTTTTCCCCCCCTTTTCGTTTTGGTGGTAAAAGGGAAAAAAATTTCGGGGGATTTTTAATAAATGCAATTTTTTTTTTTCTGCACATGCTTCACTTTTTCCTCTACAAAACAAATCTAAGGTGTTTTTACTATAATTATGTTGTTTAAACCAAAAAGGGTTTTGATGTGGGAAAAACCCTCGGATTGAGACTGGGATGATTTTTTTAAATCACCTTGATGTTTTTATTTCACCCAAAGGGGCAGGGTTTGAGCCCCCAATCGAGGGGGAAAAACAGTGAAGCAGCCATGTTAGCTTTGCGCCAAGGTAAGCACTCGGTACAAAATTTCCTTTGGGATTTAAAGGAAAAGGGCCCTTAAAAACCACCGGGGAAAATTTCCCCCCAAAAAATCTATTTTTCAAAAGGGGTTATCCCCACTGATTAAGGATAACGGGCTCGTGCCGACCCCCCCCCTGCGTTAGGTGACTTTATTAAAATTCTGCATCCCTATTGTTTCTCGTTTAACTGAACGAGGAAAGGGGATGGTTCGAAAGCAATGTATAACCTTTTCCAACCTTTTCCCCTCCAGCTAAGGAAACCCTTTAATAGGATTACACGGGAAAACCCGAAAAACCCGAAACCCCGCAGGGAGACTCTTTACCCCGAAGGGTTTGTGATTCCGCAAAAGGGAAAATAGTTTTAAAGGGGGAATTTATGTTTTTTTTTTTTGGTAAGTCAGGGCACTTTATTAATTTAAATGCCCCAACCGTTCTAGGGAAAAAACTATGCAGCAAATCAAATTTAAATTTTGAGTGTTTTCGAGAGGGGGGGCTGTCAGGTCCAAACCTCAGGGTCCAGAGGGGATCTGCAGCAAAAAGATCTTGATTTTTTTCGGACTTAAAATCCCCTTTCCTCTGGACGTTGACTGTGTAAATGCGCCCCTCTTTCAAGTTTCCTCAGCGGGGGGCCCAGCTGAGTTGAAAAAAAAACCCCTTTCCAACTTTTTTTCTTTCCATCAACTCGGGGTTGGGACTCACCCAGGGTGTCTAGTCTGCTATAAATCGACTCGGGGTGCAAGGGGGGAAATTTTATGGAGTCTCTTTGCTCAAACGGGAAATTTAACGTTCATGAAAAAAGGCTACTCCATTTACGATGGAAACTGTGGAGGGTTTTCCCTGCTGACCTCGGGAAACCGGGAAAAATCGGGAAAAAAAAAACAGACCCTTTTAAAGGTTCTTATGGGTAAAAAACATCAAGAGAAACTGTCCTTTATTTTTTACCCCTTCTTCCCCCTAAATTTTTTCCCATTATTCTGGGGCTCCCATGGCTGAGGCTCGAACCCTTTCCAATTAACGGGGGAGCCCAAAGGGGAATTACATTTTTCCAGAAAAAACGATGAGTCCAAAAATTTCGTTTTGCTCTTTTCCAAAAGGGAAAAACCATGTCAGCCCCCTAAATACCAGCTGTAAACCAGGACTATGGGGTTTTTATGTGACAAGAAGAACGCTAAACCAGGGTTCCCCTCACCCGTCCATTTGTTTTGCCAATTAAATTTATTGCCGGGAAACAAGATCCTTTTTGGGGTAAATCCCCCCCCTGGCGGGGCCCGAGCTGAAGGCTTTAAAAGGTAATAGACAAAAAATCTACCCAAAGGGCTTCATACCCCCTCTTCACCCTCCTGCGGGGGGCTTCCATTTTCTTTGAAAAGAAGAAAGAGGGAAACCCCTGAGGCCCTTGGAAACCCTATGGGGAAATTTCAAAAAGGGTCTATTAGAAACCGTTATCCATTGCCTTTTTAAAACCTTTAGTTATTGGGGAGAGTGCGACATGCCAAAATTTTTTTAAACTAGATTTTTCGTGGGGGCCCATTAAAATTAAATCCCCTTTTTAGACCCGGGGGTGAATGGAAAGAAATGCATTAAAGGGCCCCGCATGGACACTTTAAATTTTCAAATTTTGCCTTTTGGGGCTGAGTCCGCCCCACCCCCTTTTCCAAAACTTGGGAATGACATCTTCAGGGATCTCCTGGTACATTCGTTTGGGAATTTATTTGGGTGTATTTTAAATTTTTTTTAAATCCACAGGGAACATCATGGACAAGTGAGAAAAGGTCTTGGAACGTCTAAGGGCAAAAATTTATCTTTCATCAACTTGAAAAATGGGGAATTCCATAAGACCGAAAATTTAAAATTTTTGGGGGTTTTACTGTCTACACAAGGAATTAGTAAAGGTGGAAGTAAAACCCAAGCCCCTTTTAATGATTGGCCAAGTCCTAGAAAATGTGAAAGGTTTCAGCGCTTTATGGGTTTTCAAACTTTTTATAACGTTTTCCCTTAGAAAAATTTTCGAGGGGAGTGTCACCTATCACCCAACTTTCCCGGGAAAAAAGTCCCAAGTTCTCCTGGACTCCCCAAGCCCAGGAAGCATTTTCCGTCAAAAGATAAAAATTTTCCATGCACCTATCCTAGTACATCCCAACCCAGAAACTTGCCTTCTAATAGAGGTGGAAAGCTTCAGCGTGCCCTGGGGGGGGCTATACTCTCTCAAGAACAGGTGAAAAAGAAAGTCTTGCATCCCCGTGCCTTCTTTTCCCAGCAGTTTCTTCGGATAGAAGAACCCAAATGTGGGCAATAGAGAGTTGTTGGCCATTATTGCCCCCTTCCCAAAAAAAGGGGACCCTTCTTCAAGGAGCTGCAAAGCAAATAGTTTTTCTGAAAAGACCATCGAAAAAATTTTGGGTTTTTCGGGCGGGTAATTGGGCCCGACTCCTCGGCCCGGGCCCCTGGGAAACCCTTTTTTTAAAACCCAAATTTTTTTTATTTTTTTCTTATAGACCGGGTCGCGCAATTTGGGAAAATGATGCACTCCCCTAGGATTTACCAGCAGGAAAACACGTCCAATTAATCCTCCCAAGACTATTCTTCCCCGACTCTAGATTCCAGGAGTGATTCATCAAACAAGAATAATTTTTAAAAATTTTCAAAGGAAAACATACCCGCGGGTTCTTTTTTGGCTCAACCCCCCAAAGGGGCGTAAGTCTTGGCTTTTAAAAAATGGTGTGTGGATTCTGGGACAACGTCTGTATATACCCGAAAAAGTCAATTGAAAAGTATTGAAATCATTACGATTCCAAATTTGCCGGGCATAGAGGAATTCAAGCACAGGAATTTCTTTCTGTTTTTTTTTTTGGGGGCCCACTTGTTTTGGAAGGAGGGTTTTTGGGCTATTTCAAATTTGGGGGGGGGTTTGTGCAAGATGCAAAACACCTCGCTCTTCCCAACTTGGGCTGTTTTCAGCCTCTTCCCACCCGTCCCCCCCGTGGGGGTCCATTTTTTTGGACTTCCCTTTTGGAATTACCAACCCTCAAGGGAAGAACATATTCTGGGTGGTTGGCCGTTAACAAAGGCAGCTCAAATTTTTCCCTTGTGTCGGCTTACCCCCCTGCAAAAAAGACATCGATTTGTTTATTAAAGATTTTGTTTGTTACATTGGGGTACCGGGTGGGTTATTTTTGGATCGAGGGGGGCAATTTTACTTTTTTGGTTTTTTTGGGAAAAAATTTTTGTTTCGCATTGGGCATTAAAGGAAAAACCTTTTTCTCTTTTCATTTCCCCCGACTAAAAAGGGCAAACCGAAGAACCCAAACAAAAACCCCGGGCAGTATCTTTCCCCTGCTTTCTGCCACCTACAGGATGAAAGGGTGGAATTTCTTTTCCCTTTGGTGAGTTCTCCCTTTCAAAAAAACCCAGAGTGCCTCCACTAAACAGTCTCCTTTTTTCTCTAACTAGGTTTTTTTTTTTTTCAAAAGCATGAAGTTGGGAACGGCACTTTTTGGAGGGCAGCACCCATTACCTCATACTTTCCAAAAACCTCAGATTGGAATCTGCTAAGTCTAATTCAAAGTAAGTTGATTTACCAGGTTTTTTTTGGGCCAAACCCCGGGACTAAGTTTTAAGGATGTTGTTGGATTCCCAGGGCCGTAAATATGACCCGTCCATCTTGGGTGATTCCCTTAAATTCCACTGAGAGGATTGGGGACTCAGACCCCTCTTTCCTCGGGCTTTTGTCCAAATTTTGGACAAATGTTATTGGGCAATCAATTCTGCTTTAAAGGGCAAAACACCCGTAAGCTCTTTAACCTTTTTCCCCCGCCGGTGGGCCTTTAAAAGGATTTTTAATTCGCTCCGGGGGCCTCTAGATTTCCGTCCGGCACTCAATTAATTTCCGGGGCTTCCATGATCAGCATGGATTTTATACGATTTCAGTCTCAGGAACGTATATGGTGTTTTCGGTTCAAAAAGGGGGGCAATTCATTCTTTTTTTGGGCCAAATTTTTAAACTTGGCCAGGTTTCCTTAATTTGAACTTCATGGCGACTTCGAGGGGAAATCAAAGGGGTTCCCCGGTGCCTTTTGCCATGGTATGGGGGATTCAATGCTTTTTCTCCTTTTTAAAAACCCAGACCCCTTCCCAACACAGCCCTTTTAATCAACTTAGGTTATCTCCTTTTCCAGTCCCAGAGACGCCTTTCCGCTTGAAAGATTTCCCTTTAAAAAAGGGAAAGGATCCTGGGAAATCGGTTGGAAGGTAAAAACAAAAAATTGAAAGCCCCTTTTGGGGCCTGGGGTTTCCCCAAAAAAATCTTAAGTTGGGAAATTCCCTTCAAAAGGGGGGATTTTAAACTTGGGCCCTTAAAAAGTTTGCCCCTTGTTGTCTTTTTGCCCAAATATAAAACCCCCCTTTTTAGTTCCCTCAAAAGGGCTGGGCCCCAATACGTTTCCGGACTTTTTTTCCCTGAATTTTCGTCGGAAATTTTTTTTAAGGTTTTAATTTCCCATTGAAAAAATTTTTTTAAAAACTGAAAAAACCTCCCCAGTGGGGAAAGGGGACCAGCTAATTAAGTTTCCTCCTTGTCGCTTTTCTTAGAGGCCCCCAAAGTGGTCGAGGAGGGGGTAGGGGGTTGGGGGGTTTGAAACTAAAAAATTTTCCGGTTTTTTTTTGGGTCGACCCCAAAAAAGGGTTTTTTCCCAGTTGCTTTTCCCCCCCGGGTTCTTCCTTTGCTTTTTAAAAACCCCTTTTGGGTTTCAGAAAATTTACCCGTGAAACCTTTTTTTTCCCCGGGGTTTTTAATTTGTATGTTCCCTTTAAACTCGGGTTTTGGGTTGAATGCCTTGAACCCCGGCCCATATTGCGGTAAAGAAAAAGAAAGATCTTTTTTGGGGAAGTTTTTGACTTAGTTTTAATTTCCTTTTTTCTCAAAACCAAGGACCCCTTTCCCCCTCGGGAGATTTCCCTTAACAAAAGGGACTCAGGAAACCCCGGTTTTGGGGCATTTTTCACCCCAGGACATTAAAGGGGGAAGCCCCTTTTGGGTTGAGGAGGGGTTTCTGCCCCAAAAATCTTAATTGGATTATGTTAATTGGGCTAATGGGAAACCCGTATAAAAGTATTATAGAGGGTTTCTGGCCCTCTTAAGGGAAATTGGATCCACCATGTAAAAACTTAAAGTCCCTCCTAAAGCTGGGCCCAGATTCTGGGCTCGTCTACCATTTACCCTGTGGAATTTTTTGGGAAACCCCTTTTACTTTAAATTATAATTGTTACAATATTACTTAAGAGTATGGCCCAGTCTACCACACTCACCCCCCCAGGGGTCAATGTAACTTCCGTTTCAAGTTTAAAATTAGACACCAACGCCTGGTCTTCGATGGTCATGGAGGGTAGGGTCAAGGGAGAGAGGGTTTTTGGTTCTGACTTTAAACCCGCGTCGTTGGTGCGTTTTCGACTACCCGCAACCTGCCCCAGAGGGTGGAGCCCCCTGAGGGGTACTTCCCGTTTCCCTTCCCTAAACGCCGGTGCAATTCATTCCCAGTTTATTCTGTTTTTGTGTTCATTTGGATTATTCCTGTCTCATTTGGACTGGATTTCCTTTTTTTCCCCCCCGGCTCTGAAATTTGTTGATTTTTTCCTTTAAATCTCGTTGTCTTGGTGAGAGATAAAATTTCTATGCAGAAGTTTGATTGTACCTTAAAATTTTGTTGGCTCCTTTTGTTTCACCTGGGGTTTTTTTTCCAATTTTAGGGTCCTTTTTAAAAATTTGGTCTTTTTTCCCCCCCAAAAACCTTTGAATTACCAATAAAACATTTTTTTCCCCTTCTGGATGAAATTTTCAGCCTGGGGACGTTGTAAACCTTCTCTGCCATTTTTTTCCTTCCTGTCCCCAAAAACCTGGACCCATTTTATTTTTTCCCTCCTTTTCCGGAATGACCACCTCGGGTAATTTGTTGGGGTTTTAAAAATAAAACTTTCTTTTTCCTTTCCTAAGTTCCTTCTTAATTGTGGTTTTTTTTTTTGGGGGTTTGTTTCCCGGCTCCTGAAACTTTTTCTAAGAGGGTCCATTTGTTTCCTTTTGGGGGACTTTTTGCCGGGTTCAAGCTTTCTCCTGGAAAATCCTCAGCCAGGGCAAACGAAAACCCAGAAGGAAACCAAGTGTTTTTTGGGGGTTGTGGGGGGGGGGTTTTTTTGCCGGCGGGTTTTTTTGGGGCTCGCCCTTTTTGAGCCCGCTGAATTTTTCACCCCGCCCCAGGAAAAAGGGTTTTTTCATGTTGTTGTTCTTGCAAGGGCATATGGGAGGTTGCCCCGGGAAGGGGTTTTTGTCCGAAACTGGCCTTTTTTGGGGGGAGGGTCGGTTGCCCCAAAAAATTTCCCTGGGAAAAAACCCCCAAAAATTAAAAAGGGTTTTAAATTATAAATTTTGCTTTTTTTTTTTTTTTTATTTTTTTCCCCCAAAGAAAAACCCTTTAATGAATTAAATAATTTTTTTTTTGGGGGCCTTTGTTGGTGTCGGGAATTTTGCAGCCCGGGGGGATTTTCCCCAAAGTTTTTTAGTTTGTTTTCCTTGCCTTCCCCAAGAGAATAATATCCATTTTTTTGACCCCTTTTTTTAAATCCCCCTTTTTTAATGGTTATTAAATTGTATTTCCCAAATTCCGGGCCCCCCTTTTGGGGTTTCCCGTTTTCTTAGGACTGGTTCGTTTCAGGATTTGGAACATTTGCTGAACTGACCAAACCATTTTTCCGTTTTGGGGGGATTTTTGGCCCAAATTTGGGTCGTTTTGCCCCTCCTCCTTCTTACTGAACCAATTCAAGATAAACTAAAAAGAATGGGCATTAAAATCTTTTATCATCGATGGGGCCTTCTTTTTGTTGAGGTTTTCTTTAATGTAGTTTCTGACATTTGTCCCTTTTCTGAACGGGCCCTCCGTTTCCCTTCAGGACACATCCCCTTTTCCCGGCCAGGGCTTTCAGACCCTCAGTGTTTCCTTAAAAGATGGACAATAGGCATGCCCCACGGGAGAACCCCCACCCGGTCTCCGGCAACTTGTCTTTTTGGGGGGGTTTGGGGGGTTTGTACAAGGATCCGGGGGGCCCGTCTTCTACATTTAAGGCAGGGGCTGGACCAACCATCATGCCCGAATAACCCTTTTGTTGTTCCGGGAATAATTACCGGAGGGGGTTCCACAACCTTGGAAGGGTTTTCATTGCCTGGGTCCCCCGGGAGGGGTGAGGGAATGGGGTGTAAAAAATGGTTTTTGTTTTTTGGGACGACCCGGAGGATTGGTTAAATGGGAACCCCCCCCAAATAATTTTAAGGTTCTTCAAAATTTTTGGGGGATTCCCGGGATAATTAAACTTTTCCCCGCCGGGTTTCAAATGAAGGGGGGTCCCCCTCCTGGGGGGTCCGTTGAAAAGGGTTTTGGGATTCGACCCCCTTTTGGGGTTAAAAACATGGGGAGGGTCATTTTTTGTTTTTTTTTTTTTAGGGTACCCACAGGGCCGGTGTCAATTGGGTCTAACCTTTTTTTTTCCTTTACCTCCCTTTTTTCGATTCCTGCTTAGAAAAACTTTTTTTTTGTTTTTTTGTTTTTTGTTTGTCCTGCACCGGGGGGTTTCGGGCCCCGGGGGGCTTTTGTTTCCCTTTTACCAGGGTGGATTTTTTTTGGTTTTTTTGGGGCCCCTTTTTTTGTTCCCCAAGAGAAAAGGGGGAAGGCTTTTCCTTTTTTAAATTTAAAAGGGGTTTTAAATTTTCTGGGTTCAGAAGATTCCCCCTTTTCATTTTATTGGGCCCCGCGGGTTTTTTTTTTTCTTTTTGTAAGATTTCCTTTTCAAGCCTTACTTTTTTTGGGGGTTTCAAAAGGGGGTTTTTGGGAAAGTCCGTTTTTTGGGTTTTGGAAATTCAAAGATTTTTTGGGTTTTCTTCCCCAAGGGGGGGATTTATTTTGATAATTAAACTACCCCCGGCCTTGAAGGTTACCTCCTTCCAGGGCGTTGTGTGAGGGGTTTTGGTGATTCTGACCCCCTTTTTTGAGTGGTAAAGTTGGGTTGGGAAATTCAGGGTTCGTTGCATAGGGGGAAAACCCCTCAGGGCCGGACATGTTCGGAAAATTTAGGTCCTTGAACCGTGGGAGGTGCGCCATCCTCCTGCCACGAAAGAATCCATTTGTGTTTTCCTTTAAATTTTTTTGGATGGGGGGGCCGTCCGGGTTTTTGGGGTCTCAAGATCCCCGGGAACTGTGTTTTGAAACTTTCTTGCAGTTTTTGGGGTTTTTGGGTTACCCGGACTTTTGGTAAGGAGGCTAAACCAGGTTTGAAGAGGTGCCCAGGGGGTTTCCCTGGGAGGAATAGCCCCTTTTCTGTTTTCCTCAAGTAGTTGGGCCCCGCCGATGCGCCTATACTTCCTCCAGACCCCCTCCGGCTTAAGGGGGGTTTCTTAACGGGGTTTCCGGGGGCAGTCCCCAACCCCCAAAAATTTTAGGAAAAGTTGTCTCCCTGCCCCGGGTTCCAAGTAAATAGGTTGCCCTAGTTTGTGGACAGGGAAAACAAAACAAGGCCGGTGCTAACCTTTTTCCCCAAAGTGGGAACAAAAGACAAAATATTCCCGCCCCTTATACCTTAAAAGGGTTTAAGCCGGGCCCCGCTGGTCTTCCAAGTATGTCAGGATTTGAAAAAATTTTGGGGGGCGAAAAGGGGAAGCACCCCTTTTTTGTAATAAAACCCAAAACCCGTAAAGCTGGTTTTCAGGGGAAGGTTTTTGGCGAGCAAGTAAAAACTTTCCCTTTGTTTCCCAAAAAGGAATTTTTTTCCCATTTAACGAATTTTTGGCCGCGATTTCCCTAGAAAAATGGGAAAAGGGGAGAAGGGGGAAAAAAAAAATTTTTTTGGCTTTAAAAAGGACCCTCAAAGGCTCGTTTTTGCCCCCGGGCCTAAGCGAAAACCACCAGTTCCCGAGGAGTCCCCCTTCCCTTTCCCCCCTTTTTGAGCGGGTTTAAAAAAATTTTTTCCCCCTTTTTTGGTATTTGAGGTAACCCCCAGATGACCCCCCAAATTTGAGGAAAGGAAAAATGAAATTGTTTTTTCCTGTAACCCCTGAGGAAACGAAAAAGCATTTTACCCAGAAAAATTAACAGTTTTGGTCCGAAACCCAAATTTTTTCCCGTCCTGGGCCTAGGTTTCATACGGCTCCCCTCCCAAACACCAATAAAGGGCCAAATCTTACGAGGAACCGGGGTTTATATAATTTGCGGGCCCAAAAGTAGGAACGCTGGCCCATTTTTGGGTGGGTTGTAGGATGCCCATAGATTCCACTCCTGGAATTGGTTTAAAAAACTAAGCCCCGGTACAAACACCCATTGGGCCCCAAATTGGGAAAATTCAAACTTTTGCCGCCCTGTACATTCAAAGGTAACGGCCTGCCTAGGCTTTTCATTGAAAATAAAAGATTGGGGAAAGCGAGGACTTTGGCCCGCTCCACAATCTGAACCATAACCTTACTGGTGTTAGACTACTGGCCCGGAACAGGAGCGGTAAACTCTGCCCCCTTTCCCGGAAAGTTAATCCGGGTTTCCCATTAACGGGTAGGTTTTCCCAGAGATGCTTCCCGAATGAGTGGGAATTAGAGTGCAAAATAATCTCTCCGGAAATCTTTACCCAAAGGTCAAGGCGTTTCCTGACCAAAGGGTTTTTGAAGCTTTAACGCCCCTCAACATCTCCGCTGCTGGTTGAGCCCCGGAACCCGTTGGAGGGTATCCAATCTTTCCCTCAGAGTCCCGACCTTCGACGGGTTTCCCCCCCTTTTGACCTCCGTTTGGGGGGAGGGACAGGGGAAATGTTTCCTAAACAGCACCCCCAGAAGTAAACTTGAATTCAGCGTTCCCGTCAAGTCAACGTATTTTTTGGGTCCGGGGATAAAAGGAAAAAGGCAATCCCGAGCGTGTTCAAATTGCAGACCCTCCTACCAAAACCCCAAACAGGAAGCCGTGGGGGTTTCTAACGGGCCTGGCAGTTTCAAGCCAAAACATACCCCTAAAAAAAAATTTTTCCTTTATCTGCCCGGGCGGCCCCAAAATATAAACCCCCTTTTAGGCGACCGGATCAGCACGGTTTTTATACAAATTGTGGAGGGAAAAAATAAAAGGAAAGGATATAAAACCCACTCCCCCAAACCCTAAAAAGAAAAAAACCCTACAATTTTAAAAACACCTAAGATCGGGGTCTCCACCAATATTCCTTTAACAAACACCCTTTAAAAAGGGGGAAAAAAAGTCCCCAAAAGGGTAAAAAAACCCCAAACCCGAACCCGGGGCCCCAAAAGCTTTCCGGCCCAAATTTTAAAATGGCCCAGGGCCCCCCTTTTGGGGATCAAACATGCCCAAAGGCTAAAAAAAGTCAAGGGTGACAAACAATTTTCCCACCAAAAAAAAAAAAAAAAAAAAAGGGGGGCCCCCAAAACCTTTATTGCAAATTTATGAAGAAAAGGTTTTAAAAAGGGGAGGTTGCAAAAAAAAAAATCAGTTAAAAACCCCCCCCTTTTGGGGTTTCCCCGAAAAAAAAAGGGGGAAGGGGCCCCAAAAAAGGGGTTATGGCAGGATGGTCTTCCTAGCCTAATCCCCCCAAACCGGGGCCCTTCCAAACCTGAAAATTTAAATTAGGGGTCTTGGGGAAAAATTTTTTTTAAATTTAATCAAAAATTTTAACCCCCCCCAAAAAAAGCCCAGCGGGCCCCATTTTCCAATTTTTTTAAAAGGTGTGGAAAGAAAGGAAAAAAAAAAACTAGTTTTTTTTTAAGACTTTGCGGATCCCCCAAACCCCAAAAAAAAGGGCCCCCGGGGTCATTTGTTCCCTTGCCACAAATCAGCCAGACGATAGAGAAAGTTGGGTTAACAACCAATTTTGGGTTAGGAGGCACTACTCAACCCCAAAAATTAAAAGCACCAACCATAAAAACCCGAACACAATCCCCCCTTAAATAGTCTTTTGGGAAAAATAAAGCCATGAAAAATGGAAAAAGCCAAGTCCAAATCAGGGCAAAAAACTGAGAGCAAACCCCCAGGCCTAGGCCCCCAAGTTCGGGCCATGCAAAATAGGCAAAAAAACAGAAAAAAGCTTATATTAGCAGGGTTTCAAACATCCAGCCTCAAAAAACAAATCAAAAAAAAAAAAACAGGCCCCAATAAAGGGTACTTATAAGACCAGTAGTAACCCCTGTTTCCCACTAAATTGAAACTTGAAGAAAAAAGCTTGTAATCCCCAAAACCTTCTCAGCTCACCCAAACCATAAAAGTCCCCCTGGGGAGGGGCCCCGGGCCTCTTTGAGCCCCAATCCGGTCGATTCCTTGGTAGCCAAATAAATTTAATGAGGTCAAAGGAAACAAAGTTTTTTGCCTAACCTATTTAAAATATATTTTCCCCAAAAAACCGGAAAAAATTTCCAACCCTTACGGGGTGCTAAAAAGGGATGGGAGGAAGAAAAAAATGGTTACAAAAACTTTTCAAAGATTTAAAGAATGGTCTAATGGGGGAAGAAGCAAACAAAAGAACAGATTAAAACTCTATATTTTATATTCCAATACGCAAGGGCCCCCCAAAGGGAAAAAAAGGCCCAACGTCACTTTTCAGCCATCGCTTGGGGGGGCGGGCCAGGAGACATAAAAAAATTTTTTTTAAATTTTTTAAGCTCGAAAATTTCAAAATTTGCAGGCCCCCGCGCGGAGAAACGGGAAAACCAGAAACAAAAACCCCAAAGGGGGGACCCTTTTAAACCAATCCCCCAAAAGGCCCAAAACACTTTTTCCGAGCAAAAGCCCAATTCCCAGGGGTCTGAGTAAAACCAGGTTTAGGAGTAGGTCAAAGAAGGGGGGCATTGGGGAAATTTCCACGGAAAAGAAGGGGAGAACAGGGGGGAAAAAAAACTGAAACCCAAAACAGGGAAAAGGGGAAAAAGAGAAAAAAAATGGAGGAAAATGATTTTTAAAACTTCAAAAAAAAAGCCTTCGGAACCCAAGTAAATAACCCCGGAGGGCTTTTCCCTTTGGAAAAGGACAACCCCTTTTTTTTCCGGGCCTTTTAAAAGTCTGAGACAGAACCGGGGCCTCCCGCCCCAAAGGGCCAGGAAATTTTACCCCCCGGGTAAAGGGCAAAGTTTTGGAGGTTTTTCCCTTCCCCCACGAAAATCAAGACAGTGACTATGAGGCCTCAAGCGGCCCTGATTGCCAATACCACTAACCCCTGAGGTATACCGAAAAAATTTTCCCGGACCCCCCCAAAGGGGCCCCACCCGACAGTTATGCGATTTTGGTGCAAGGATCGGGGAAACCCCTTTGACCGGGGGCCCCGGACTGTAGTTGACACCTTTGAGGGCGAAAGACCTGAATCAAAGACCATTTCCCCGCATCGGGCCCCCCGGAGGGCCGACAGTTCCCCTGGGCCGGGAAACCCGGGGGGACCGGTCCAACACCCGGGAAACGCCGACGCTATGGGGGCCCCCGGGAAAAACCCCAGGTGCGGAAGCCCCGTCACCCCCCCCGGGGGGGGGGGGTTTTAAACCCGAAACCCCAAACCCCGTCCCCCCCGTGTCATGGTGCATCGCCAGAAAATGTCGGGGTTTTGACATTCTGACTTTTAAAAGGGTTCCCTGTTTCTTTGTTTTTGGGGCTTTGGGATTTAAATTTGTTGTGCTCATTTTCGGGGGCGGGTGCCCTTTTCCCCCTTCCCGGCTGAAAATTAATTATTTGTTGATTTTTTTCCCTTTTAAAACTCTGGTTGCCCCTTTGTGGGAGTTCCAGTGAAATTTTTTGCAGACCACAGATAAATTGTATCGTATTTTTTAAAATTTAAAGAGCTCCTTAGTTTTTTTTTAAAAACCCCCCTTTGCTTTTTTTTTTAAAATATCCCAGTTTTATGTTCCTTCTGTTTTTGGGTGTGTATGCAAGCCCTGGTTTTTTCCAGTCTGTTTTTTAAAAAAATTTTGTGTATTTAGCAGAGACCCCCCCAAAACCCTTTTGGGGTGGTAATCAGAACCCTTCTTAGGACTATTACGGGTTCAGGGACTAAATAGGAGACGGGGGGGGGCTGGAGCTTCCCCCTCTGAACCATTATAAAGTCCCTCCAAGGTGAGGGATTAGTTGGACCCCGTTTGGGTCAGGTAACCCCCTCCTCCTCTTTCCTGTAAAATTATCAAGCCCCCAAATTTAAACCCCCGATTCCCAAGGGGTACGTGTCAGGTAAAATTTTCAAAATTTACTGCTAAATTTTCTAATCTATATTTTTTATAGGGTTTTTCTTTTAAAAAATGTTTACGACATCGAAACCCTATCATAAAACCGCGTGACATTTTCACGGGCCCAAAAAATTATTCCCAGTGCCATGGACCGGCCCAGGGCCTGCAGTTGCAGGATTTCCAGGGGGCTGAGGGCATTAAGTCAAAGTTTTGTCCCTCGGAGCAAAAAGATTTGAACCTAAATACTCTCCCCAAGGGTTTCCCACTGGTGGGCGAGACAAATTTTTTTTCCTTTGGGGGGAAACATGTAAATTTTTTTTTTTCGGCTTCGGCCCCCGTCACAGGGGAAGAGCAGGAGTGGGAATTTTTCCCTCCTACAAGGGGACCCTCAATCCTGGGCTTTTTCCTTTTCCCCCCGGGATCCCCCCCCCTTTACAGTCAGTAAATCGATTTTTTTCTGCCCCCGGGTTTTTGGGAAGTGCCCAGAAACGGGGCTCTTTCGAGACAAAATTCGTAAGATACAGGGAGACGTCCGGGGGGAATTTGCTTTGAGTTTTCCCTAGGGGCCACAGTACCAGGGAATTTACCCAGCCTTTTTGGACCTTTTTTTCCCCTTGGGGGTTTTGACAAATTAAAGGACGTTTTGGCTCATAAGGGTTTTTCCTCCATCAATGGGGTGCTTGGGCCCCGCTACCGTACTGATAGGCGGTCCGGGGGGGTGCGAGGTAACTCCGCCCCTGTTGTTCTCCACCTACTACTAAAACCCTTTTGTTGAGGTTCCCCTTGTCTGTTCGGAGGAGCCTAAAGCAGTTTGGGGGGGACACATTTTGAGGAGGGGATGGGGTAGCCGCAGGGGGAGAAGGGGTTTCTTCTGCGGGAAAAAAGGGGGAATTTTTTTAGGGGTTTCCATCCCCTCCCCTTTTTGAGCAAAAAAATCGCCGGAAAATGTTAATCCCCCCGGGTTTTGTGGTGGGCCCCCAAACCCCCGGGGGAATTTTATTTCGTCCCCAGTTTTCTCAGTTCCTTGTAAATGGAGGTGGTGGTTGGTAGGGGAGGGAATTTTTGTTTTTTTGTAGTGGGTCCGGGCTAATCGGTTGCCCGCTCAGTTTTGCTCGGGGTAAAGGTATGCTCTGAGTGTTTTGGGGCAAAACCACCCCCATTTTCCCTTTTTTTCCCCCGGCCTCCCCCGGCCAAGAAAAATTTTTTCATGAGGTTTTAACTTTACCTTCGGGTGGGGGGAATACGGGGGGTTTTTTAAAATCTTGTTATGTGTTGGAGGGTCTCCCCCATCCTATTGGTTGGGATTTCCCTTTGGTTTTTGGGTTTAAACAAAACCCCCGTGTTTAAATTTTGGGAGTCCAGGATATAAGCCAGGGGGGGATTTTGCAAAAGTAACGCATGAAAACGGGGCTCAGTGCGGCCCGTCCCCTAGTATTTTCCCCCCTTTTTTGGAAGGATTTTGGGGGGTGTTTCTGGGGGGGGGTTTCAGAGTTGCCTCCTCATCGCGTGGATGCTCTTTTAAATTTTTTCTTCCGTGCTAAGTTACCTAAAGCTGGTTTAAAACCTTTCGGGGCCTGAGAGGCAGGTATGAAAGTTTAAAATTTGGGAAAGCCCCTGGCCAAAGGGCATATTAGCCCCTTTTTTCCCCCCCGGGGGCCCCGGGGGGTTTTCTTTTTTTTGAAGAAAAAAATGGGCCAAACCCCTTTTTCTTGGATTTCCGCGAACTTAAGGGTTTACTGTTCGGACCCCAATCCACCCCCTCTGTTTCCCTGATCTTTTCAATAAAAATTGTTGGCGCCAAAGGTTCTCTAAATTGATCTCGGGGGGGTTTTTTAAAAAACTGATTGGATAAAAGGGGGGAGGGGGGAAAAAAGGGCCCTTTTAACAGGGGAGGGCATTATGAGAACCTTGTCTGCTTTTGGTCTGATACTGCACCAGCGTATTCCAACATTTTGAAAATAAAATTTTTTTGGGCATCTGGTGGGGCTGTTTGTGGTCGAATTTTTGGGGAAAAAATTTTTTAATTTACCCCCAAAGATCTTGGTCTAAAGGGGAGTGTGAAAGGTGTTGCGATCTTGGGGAGAAAATTTAAAATATACCCCAAAAAGGAAAAAAGGGGTTTTTCGCCGTACAGGAACTTCAGTTTTTGGGTTTTTGGGGGGGTTTCACCCCCCGGGTTTTCCCCTTTGGACCCGAAAAGGTGAGAGCGTGTTTTAATGGGGATCAGCCAGGGGTCTTAAGGCCGCAGGTTTTCGGGGGTTTTTTGCTAACCTACCGGGAAATTTTATTTGAAAATTTCTCATCTGTTGTCAAACCCTCAAGACAAAAGGGGAAAAGGGACGGATTTTTCTAAATGGTCGGAAAAAACTTCCCAAGTTTTTTCCCCTTTGAAAAAAAATGTTTTGCTTCGGCACCCATTCTCATCCAACCGACATCACAGCCTTTCCCGTTGGGGAGGTGGAAGCGTTGACGTAGGGGGGGGTGCAAAATTGCCCCGGGCCGTCCCCTGGTAAAGGGGGATCCGTGGCTTTCTTTTCTAAAAAAATGTCGTCCGCCGAAAGGGAAATGATATCGGCAATAGGGGGAAAAATTTTTTGGCCCTTAAGTTGGCTTTTGGAAAAAAATGGCGCCTTTTTGGAGGGGGGGGGCCACCCGGGGGCCGTTTTGGTCACAAGAACCCGGGGGTTTTGGGAAAATGCTAAGTTTTGAATCCCGACAAACCCATGGTCGTTGGTTTTTTTCCAGGTTTTTAATTTTTTTTTCCATTATTTTGCCTGGTCTAAGAATGTTTTAAAGGGGGTTTCCCCTTTCCGCAGTTTCCCGGGGCCGGGGGGGAAAAAAAGGGTTTCCCGATTCCCATTTCCCTTTAGGAGGGGGTGGTAGTGTCGGTGGGTGTTTTGAGTTGAGGGGGAGGTGTTAGGGCTCAGGGGACGCCCCTGGAGGACCCCCAGGGAGACGTTTGTCCCAAAAACAGTTAGCAAAAGGTTTTTTGAGGCACATCATAATTTGCTTTTTTGGGAAACCAGGGATAAGGCCACTTTTGATTCCCCTTTTTTGCCCTTTTTTGGGGCCTAACTTAAAAAAAAATGTTTTTTAAATTTTGTCGCGTCCTGTGGGGTTTGTGCTCGCTTAAAAACCCCCCATCCCCCCCGGGGCCCCCCTTCCCTTGAAACTTTTCCCGGGGCGTCCATGGCTCATTTTTCTAAAGGGCTTCATCCGGGGGTTTCCCCGTGCAGGGAAGACTGTCTATGGGGGGTTTTTGCAGGTTCAGTAAAAGGAATTTCTTGCTCTTCTGCCCCCCAAAAGCTAAAACTCGGCGCAGGTGTTCATTGGGGGATTGTGAGATTCTGGGTTGCCTTTGGGGTGTCCCGATAGGGGTTCAGTTTGTGCCCAAATTTTTTGGGGGGATTTTGTTTCGGGGGGGATGAAAATTTTCATTTTCCCGGCTTTTCTTTCCCCAGACCAAAGGCAGACGAGCGTCTAAAACAGATTTTGAGACATTTTTTCCCCCGGGTTTTGTCTCGGGGGAAAACCCGGAGGATGGTTTCTTTCTTCCCCCTTTCAGAGTTCCCCTTTTAAAAAACAGGGGGAGCGAGCCACTGGTAAGCCCCCTTTTTTTTTTGGGGGAAAATTTGGTTTTTTTCCCAGTTTTTTTACATAAAGGGGGGGGCCCCTTTTGGGGTTTTTCCGGGAGGGGGGTTTCTGCCCTCACTTGTTTTAAATGGGGGGAGGGTATTGAATAATCTTTTGGGGGGAACTTTTAAAAATGGGGTTTATAGGAGGAAAAGTTTCGGGGCCAGATCTTAAAATTTAAAGTTGGTATGGTTGTTCCCCGGAATAAAAAACTTTTAAATTTTCCCCCGGAAGCGGGGGCCCCCGTTTTACCCGTCCGGGGTCAGTTCCAAAAATTTAACCCCGTGGCATTTCGTCTGGACCCCCCCCAATTTTTAAAAAATTTAATGGTTCCACAGTCTTACTTAAAGGTCGTGGGGACCATCATCCCACCTCTACCCCTCCCCCCGTGGTGGCAAAGGTAAATTGGAGTTTAAGTGTCAAAGTCATTGACCCCAGTCGAACGCCGGGGGCCCATAAAAGGGGGAATTTTGGGAAAGGGGGGCCAGAAAGGGGAGGCGTGGGGGTTCCCCGCGTTTTAATTAAAGCGATCGTTTTTGGGGCGGACCTTTTTCAGAACTCACCCGGGGAAAAAAAGGCCCCCGAGGGTCCGGAGGCCCCTGTAGAAGGGGGGGGGGGTCATGTGGCATCGCCCCGAAGTCGTCCCCGGTTGCCCCCCCTTTTATTCTCAAGCGGGGTTGCTGGGTTTTTTTTTTGTTTGGCATTTGGGGGTTTAAATTTTTTCTGGGGCTCAGTTTTTTGGGATGGGCGTTTTTCCCCCGGCTCAAATTTTAAATTTTTTTTTGTTGGTTTCCTTTTTAAAACTCTGGTTGTCTGTTTTGGGGGGTTGCCGTGAAATTTTTCATCAAACCACGAAGGTTTTTTATCTGTATAGACTTAAGTTAAAGACCCTCCTTAGTTGTTTTAAGCTCACCTTTTTTTGAGTTTAAAAACCCCGTAAATTATGTTCCCTTTTGTGTTTGAGTGTGTAGGGAAAGTCTGTGTTTTTCCAGCCCTTTTATATGTCTAATTTTGTGTTTTTTAGCAGGTCCCCAAAAATTCCCTTTGGTTAATAAACCCCCCCCCCAGGACGTTTAAAAGGGTTCAGGGCGGGGGGAAAGGGTTAGGCTGGGACTTGGCCCTTTTGAACCATTTCAGTCCCCCCAAGGGGTGAGGGTTTAAAGGGGGGCCCCCCCAGGGGGGGTGGGCCCCCCCCGGGTCCCCCTTTTTTCCTGTGACAGGTATCAAGCCCCTAATTTTTAAAACCCCTGGTTCAAGGATACGTTAGGAAAAACTATTCTATTTTTACAGCTGATGTTCAAATTATATGTTGAAATAGATTTTTTTTTTTTAAGAATGTTTACTGACTCGTAAAATTTTAACAAAACCCCCGCGTGACACCCCCCCAGCCCCCCCCTCTGGGGACTACCCCCTTTGCCAGCCCCAGGCCTAAAATAAACCCCCGCCAGTGTTTCTCCTGAAAAAGGGGGACTGGACACATCCCCCCACCCCCCGGGAAAAGGGGGAAAAAAACCCCCCCCACCAAGGCCTCCGGCCCAACTTCTGTTCTTGGGGGGGGGGTGTGGTGGGGGGGGGTTTATAAACAAAGTGACCCCCTCCGCGGGGGGGGCCCCTCTTGTACAGGCCTCAAGGACACCGGGCTGAACGAACCCTCACCCGACCCGAACGGAGCCCCGAAAAGTTGTTTTTCCGGGAAAACCTTAATGTCCCCGGGGTTTTTGGGGGCGTCCACTCCCCCTTTTCCGAAGCCCGAGTTTTCATTGCGGGGGGGCCGGGAGCGGGGTGAAGGGAAGTGGGGGTTCCGAAAACCTGCCCCTGATGTTTTTTTGGGGGGTGATCGGGGGGATGGTGGTATTTTCCCCCGCACCCCTCCCCAATTAAATGAAAGGGTTTAAACTTTTTAAACCGTTTTTTATGTTGATGTTGATGATGAGGGAAAACTGTTTGTTTTTCCTCCATGCTTGCGAAGTGTTTGAAATGATAACCTTTCTTTCCTAGGAATGCTGTTGATAGGATGTATCTGTGCCTCTGAAAACCCCCTTTAAACCCTTTTCCCGAAGTGGTAGAAATGTCCACAGGGGGAGGGCGTTTTAGCCACGTCGCTCTGCGGAGTGAGGCGGGTGGGAACCCCTAGCAGGAGCAAAAACATGCTAAGGAAATGGGGAGGTGCCCGGGAACCTGGAAAGGGGAAAAGGTACGCCCTAAAACTGACCCGGCCCCCGGGAAGGGAATGGCCCCTTGGGGGGGAAATGCTCCCGAAGTGTTTGGGGGGTGGGGGGGTAAGGGCCCCCCCACGCAGGCTGATGGGGGCTAAAAGAAATTTCCCGGGGGCTGCAATTCCCGCTGTCACCCGCGTCAAAAAGTGCCCCCGGAAACCCCAGGTAGCGCCCTGCCCTTGGGCCCCCCCCTACAGGAGGCCCGAAAACCCGAGGTGGGCCAGAGCCCGGGCCCCCCCCCGGGGCCCATTAGGAAAAGGGAAACCCCCCGGGCACTTCGGCGCCCCCGCCAGGGTTCCAGGCCGCCCCGGGACTCAGATGCGAGCCTGGAAACTTGGGGGACCTGCCCAGACGCCCCCCCTCCCCGGGGGGATAAGGGAGAGTGTTCGGGGGAAGGGAAGGTTGTCCGGGAGACAGTCCCGGAGTTCCCCAAAAAAGGGGTTGAGGGAAAAAAAACTTTGGGCGTCCCCCCAGTTCCCCCGGGGAGTTTTTTGAGGATTGCCCCTGGATTCCCCGGGAAAACTTGGGGATCAGCAAAATAAGGGCCCCCGGGGGGGCTCAACACTTATTGGCCCAAGATGGGGACAGATGTGACTAAAACCCCCCCCCCTGTATCACCTGCCCAAAAGTGGGGAAGGGGGGGCCCGCCTTAAGGCTCCCCTTCCCATTTCCAGTTTATAAGGAGCCTTTTTCCCCCGGAAAGCGGGGACATTGTGGGCCCCTTGGGGCCCCCCCCCCCCCCGCTCTGGAAAGCAATAAATCCCCCTTTTGGGTTTAAAAATTTCGCTAACCCCCGGGCCCCCGGGGGGTGTCGTCCCCCAAAAAGGGCAGAAAGGGGCGGATGCCTGGTGACCCTTTTCACGGGTGGATTTCCCAGGGAATGCTTCCGATGAGGGACCCAATTTATGTCTCGCGTAATGAAGGCTCTCTGCAGCAAAATGGGGGTGACGCGTAGGAAAATGGGGTGGTATCACCCCAGACCAATGGTTTGTGTGAATTTTTAAAAAGGGTACCCTCAAACAGTTTGCCCCGAAAGGGGTTTGGGAAAACCCGGGGAAACCAAAGGGGGCGGTCCCCCCCAACCCGCTTTTTTGCCTACGAGAAGTCCCGCGGCCCCGAGGGGTTCCCCCCCCCTTTAGCTCCTGTATGGAAAAGGGGGCCCGGGGCCCCCCCTTTGGGTTGATAAAAAATCCGGGGGAAAATGACCCCAACCCCAAAAAATGTCCATGGGGGTTTTGTCATGCCTTCCGTGACAAGATGCAGATGTTTGTTCGGAGTAGGAGTCAGGAAAAAAAGGGAAAATACAAAAAAAATTTTGGAATCAAATGAATTTGCAGGACCCCTAACCCCAAAACTAGGGGGACCCCTGGAGCGTTCCTACGTTGGCCCTAGACGCCCCGTCACACCCCGAAAAAAACCTAATACACCCTAAAATAGAAATGGAAAGCTATCTGCCCCCCGGGGGCAAAAAACCCCAAAAATAATAAAAAACCCCCAAAAAATGTAATGGCGGTTAGAAAAGGGAAGAAATACGCAAAACCCGAAAATAGTATGAGCAAACGGGGGGGCCCAAAAAAAAAAATAAAAAGAAAAGGATAGGAAGGGCACTTACTGAAAAACCCAAAAAACCCTGAAAAAAAACCCCCAAATCTACAAATTTTTAAAAACATGAGATAAACACGACCTCTACCACCTAAATTTTTCCCTTTGGGGAAAACAAAATCAAAAAAGCGCCACTGAAAAACGGGGAAAAAACAAAGGCCACTCAGTGGCTGAAAAAATAAAGGGGAAAAAACCCCCCGGGGGGGGCCCGAAGGCCCCCAAGAATGCGGGGCAAAATGCAAAAATCAACCAAAAAAAAAAAAAGAAAATGTCTTATCTTTTTGCAGGAGATGCAGACGACCAGCAGCTAAAAGGGAAAAAAGGGGAATAAAGGGGTTTCAGACCAGAACAATTGATCCCCGGGGAAACCCCGATGGAAGGTGACCCCCTTTTTATAAGCCCCGTCAGTAAAAACCGTTTCCCCAAAACCTAAAAAACTTCACAATCTTCAGGGGCAGACCGCAGTTGTAACCCCCCGAGGGACCTCCCCCCAGAACTCACCCCAAAACCCCCAAAACAGTCCCCCCCCCCTTTGGGGAAAGGGGACCAAACCCCCCATTTGAGCAACCAGGGGGTCAGGATGGTTTATGGTACCAGGATATTCTCCTAGCAGGATGCCAAAGGGCAAACACCCAAAAAATTTTTTCCCTGACCATAACCTCCCCCTTTAAACCCAAATTTACGGGGAGTTTCCGTCTAAAAACGAAAATCTAATTTTTTCTCAACCAAAAACCCTCCTTTCCCCCAAACCCAAAAAAAGGATCAGGAGCCAGCAGCGGAAAACCCACGGGCTAAAAAAACCCCTCTCAAAAAGGATTGGGGGAACCTTTTGGTTTTTAAAAATTTCCCCCGGAAGAACCCAAACGAAAAAAAACCCAGGATTAAAAATCTTATGATTTATAAGCCCAAAAAAAACCTATTTTTAAAAATTTTTGGGAGATGCTACCTCTAAGGAAAATATTTTTTGAGGAAACCCCAGACCAAGTCACCTATTTTAAAAAAACCGAGGCCATCATTCCTATCCCGGTTTAAAGAAAAACGCTGGGCCCTCTCCTGAGAGGGGAAAACCCCCCCACAAACCTCCCCCCAAAAATTTTTGCAAAAACGCCCCAAAAAACAGAGTCGCACCGGACGACAGAAGCCTCTGCTGCCCTAAAGAAAATCGATTTAAAAACACGAATTGGGAAAAGGGAGAATCAAAGTGGCGGCAAACCCCTTTATTAAAAAAAAAAATCCCAAAGGCAAAAAAAGACCAGTCCCCTGATCAGCGACACAAAGCATCTGATAAACCCCAAAAGTCGGGTTTTTTTCTCTCAGTTTTTCCCTTGGTCTGAGGATGAAAGGGCCAGGAGAAAGACAATTGAACCCCCCCGTTTTTGAAAAAAAAAGTCCCCCAAAAAACGGGGAAAAAAAACTGGCCCCCCCTTTTCAGACACATGTTCCAGGAATGCCGTGTAAACGAACCACGGTGAAAAGGGAACAACGGCACCCCTTCAGGGGGAAGGGGGCTTAGGTAATGGCCCCAAGGTTCTCTTTAAAAAAAACCCATCAAAATCACCCAGAGGCGGGCATTCTTGAAAACAGGAAGGTCGGAAATGAAATCCCTAGGATAGGGTCCATGGTTCCCCTTGGGGGACGGCAATGGCATCAAAAAACCAAATAGAGCGAGAGAAGCTTGAGCGAGAGCAAGTCCCCCAGGGGGGCCAAAAAATTTTCCCCGACATCACGAGACAAGGGAAAAGGGCCCCCAAAAGGGGGGCTAACCAAGTCTTGGGGGCCAAAAAAAAATTTGGGATGCCCAGCCAACGCGGAACAATGAATTCAAAATCCACTCTTTTTTTTTTTGGGCCGGGGCAAACAATTTTTTCCCCAAAAAGGGGGGGGGGCTCGGGTATCCTCCCGACACCCCCCCAAGCAATCTTTAAAATTAGGGGATGGCGGAAAAAAAAACCCCCCTTTTTAAAAAAGAAGGATCGAAAATCAGGGGAAAAAACCCCCAAGGGGAAAAATCCCCGAGGGGCCCGCCTAACAATTTTTTGTGCCAGGAAAAAAGGAAACCCAAAATTTTTAAAGGTGAAAAACAAGGCCCACCTGGCCGTCTAAAGGGTTTAGTCGCTTGGGGGTTCCCGATAAAACCAGATTTTTTTGGGCCTAAGGACCACCACCCGATGTTGGGGGCCCCCCAGCCCAAAGTCTCCACCTTCAAAAAAACCCCCCTTCATGGGGCCCAAAAAAACCCCCATTTCCCCGTCATAATTCGTTCAGAGGGGGAAAAATTTTTGGGAAAAAAAAAAGGGACAAGGGGCCCTTTTTGAGGTCTCTGGATCTTTTTTGGGAAAAACGGCACCGCCCCAATTTAGAGGAAACAACCTCCCCCTGAAATGGGGGGGAAAAAAATCCCGGCTGCTGTAGAACAGGAGGCAGAAGGGGAAAAACTGCTTAAGTTCCCGAAATGGGACGCCTGGGGGGGCCCAAAAATTTCCCCAAATCAAAAACCCTTTTTGGGGAAATCAGTCAAAGGGGTTTTAAAAAAAACCCAGAATTACCCCAAAAAAATTTCCCAAAAAATTGGCAAAACCCCAAAAAATTTTAAGAGCCTTTAATGAAGTAAAGGGTTTGGGGGCCCAAACACAGAAAGGCCCCCAACCCTTGGGCCGGTCCATTTCAATAACGATGGGGGGGAAAAGAATCCCAGAAATGAGATCCCCTGTAGCCAAAAAAACACTTTTTTTCCCCCTTCCCCTACAGGCATTCTCTCTAAAAACGGAATACAGTTCGAACTGTTTCAAAAGAGAGCCCAGTCATTAGAAAAAAACAAAATTTTTTCCCCAAAAAACAAACAGAAATTTAAACCACAAAATCCCCCCAAAAAATCCCTTTTTAAGGACTGGAAAACAAAGGAGCATTAGTGACCCAAAAAAGGGGAAACACAAGGTACTCCAAATGCCCCCCCGGGGGGATTGAATGCCGTCTTCCATTCTCCCCGTGTTTAAAAGCAAAAAAGGGGTTTATGCCCCCCGGGCAAGTTTGGGGAAAAAAGTAGCGTTTTTCACCCTGGAAAACGGGGCCCCAGAAATCAAGGGTAACGGGTATTGATTTTCACAGAAAATTGTTCAAAAGCGTAATCAATAGGGGGCCTTAATAAACCCCCCCTTTTTGGCCACAAAAAAAAAACCCCGGCCCAAAGGGAAAAAGGGGGAAAAGGTGATACCCCCCTTTCCCCAAAAATTGACCCTTGTTAAAAAGACCGATCGCCCATTTTCAGTACAGACTTTTTAAAAAAAGGGAAAAACCCCTTTTGGGGAATTTTTATACCAGGCCTAATTCAAAGCGCAGTCAAGTCCTTGGGAAAAAAGGGGAATGCATTTTTTATTTTCGCAAAATACAAAAAAAAAAATCAATCAAAAACCCAGGAACACCCTGAGCCTGGGGGGAGGCAGAAAAAACAGGTGGGTATTAACACAGGCCCCCCCCCAAAAGGGGGTTAAACAGACACAGTTTCCAATAAAAAAACGGATTATAACAAAAACCCAAAGGGGGAAACCCATACGAAAAGTCATGCAGATTATAAAAAACCCAAAAAAAATTTGCACCCTTCTTGTGAGGGGGTTAACCCCCTCATTATCCCTGAGTATAGAACTGGGTTTTTTTCCCCCC
Organism: Oophaga sylvatica; assembly: GCA_033576555.1. Classification (NCBI taxonomy): domain Eukaryota; kingdom Metazoa; phylum Chordata; class Amphibia; order Anura; family Dendrobatidae; genus Oophaga; species Oophaga sylvatica. The sequence goes on along the minus strand of JARQOD010001055.1, from coordinate 86,028 downwards.
CCAAAAGGGGGGTAGAATCGTCCCCATGGGGAAAAAATAGACTTCTGGGGGGTTAAGGGGGAAAACCCCACAAGTTTAGCAAAATCATAATCCAGGGGGTTTTAAATGCCTCCAAAATCAACGGGAAAACCGAGCAAAAAAGAGGAAGAAAACATATCAGAGTGACAGTTTTAAAAAAAATTATCGAAAAATACCCCAAAACAATTTTAGCGTGAAAAAAGTCTTTTCCCCCCTTTGGGCGACTGAAAAAACAGAAGGCTCAAAACCCCCAGAAACAAAAACCCCTTTCGCTTCGAAACTCATGACGCTGTGCCCCAAAACCCCCTCTATCCCCTGCATGGTTTTTAGAAGCAATTTTAAAAGGCAACACTATTCCACGCTACTTCCCGGGTCACGAAACGTCGTAAATTTTAAAACCAAATCAGAATCTTGGGAAAACCCGGGGGGACAAGGAATCCCACCCCTAACCCTCCTTTAAATTACCTTTCAGACCCTCCAAAAAAGGGGGCCCCCCAAAACGTTTAAAATTTACTTGGTCAGGGACCCCCACCAGGGGGAAACTCAAAAATATAATCAGCGTATCAACCCCCGATTTAATGCCAACAAGGTTTTCAGCTTGATCGTGCTTTTGGCCCCATCGTACAATAACCCCAAACCCCGAAAAAAGCATCAAATCACTCAAAACAGGTCCCGGGGGTCAGAAAAAAACCCAACCCCGGGACCCCCGAGGAGAGAGATGAAAATTTTTAACCCCCGGCGCTGCGTTTCCCTGGGACTTAGTTTTTTAAACAAAAAAAAAATTTACAATTATTTTTTTAAAAATTTTGAAAAAAAAGTCGATCCCCCCCAAAAAAAAATTTGGATGGGGGAAAAAAGGTTCCCCAAAAAAGGGAACCCAGCAAGATATGCGCAATACTCTGAACCCCCAAAAAGGGTGATCCAACGGCAACAACTGTGCAAACCTCCAAATTGGGGGAAAAAATCCCCCCAGCACCCCGAGATACCCAGGCAAAAAAAAAAAAAAAAGCAAAAACAGAAAAAAAACTCTGACAAAATTTGACAACCCTTTTTTTCTTTCCAAAAAATTTTTTTCCCTTTTGGGACCCCACAAATTTTTTAAAATTTTTTTGGCCCGGGGATACTGTTTGGGGGTTTGGTAGTGAGGGTTTCAAAGGGAAAAAAAGGGAATAAAAACCAGAGCATTGGAAACTATGAATTTTTGTCCCCGACTAACCAAAACAACTAGAAAGGCGCCTGGAGCTTTCCCCACTTGGTCCTAGACGCCTCGTCACACCCCGAGAAACTAACTAACCCCTAAAGTAGAAATAGAAAGTTTAATCCCCCCCCGGGAAAAACCCAAAAAATTTAAAAAACCCCCCAAAAATGTAATGGGGGGTTTGACAAGAAAAAATTTCAGACCAGACAGAAAATATTTTTGAGCAAAGTTGGGGCCCAAACTAACTAAAAAAAAAAAAGGGTAGGAAGGGTACTTTCTGAACCCCCGAAAACTCTGAAAAGCCCCCAAATAAACAATTTCAAAAAAAAACCCTGAGATCACACGCCCCTACCCCTAAATTTTTCCCTTTTGGGGTTTAACCCAAAATAAAAAACAGCACCAACGAAAAACGGGAAAAAAAAAAAGGTACCATTTTAGGGCCCCCGAACAAAAATGAGGGGGGAAAACCCCCCCGGGGGGAAAACCCCGAAGGCCCCCCCGAAGTGCAAAAAAAAGCAAAAATCAAGCACAAAAACAAAAAGAAGAAAAGTTTAAACTGTTTTTCAGGGATGCAGACATGACAACCCCGGGTACAAAGGGGAAAAAGGAATCAAGGTTTTAGACCAGAACAATTTTCACCGGAAACCCCGGAGGGGGAAAGGTGACCCCCTTTAAAAAAAAACCGTCAAAACCTGTTTCCCCAAACCTCACAATCTTCAAAAACTTACTGGCGACCAGCACCGCTTGTAACCCCCAGGGGCCCCCCCTTTTTCCGAATATCCCAAGCCCCTAAAAAAAAGCAGACCTTGACGCATTTGGGTAAATGACAACATGAGGGGGGTTTGGCTGACCAGAAGCACTGAAACCCCAAAAAAGCCCGGGAGCGGACCTCCCCGGGGGTAAAAAAGGGGTGGGTGGGGTCCCCGTACCAAATTTTTAACTTCGGGGGCCCCCCGGGGGGCCCTTTTTCGTGCACCCCCGGTCAACCCGTCACCTACGTGGCAGTTTTACCACACCAGGGGGGCGAAAGGGTTTTTTAGGGCCAAACATAAAGGAAGGCCCATCACAACGTGAAGCCGCGTCCTACCGTCTGAAACCCTTTGCCCGGGACGGGGGGGCCCCCCCCTGGAAAAGCGGCCCAAGCCAAGGCCAATGGGGTCCTTTTGAGGCATGGGGGAAAAATGCCGGGGTAACCCCCCCCCCGCGGTTGCGTTGCTGACCATTTGGGAAACCCCTTTCCCCCGGGCCGAGTTCCTAACCCCCCGGGGAAAGGGCCAAAAATTGGCAGTCCCCAGGTGGCCCCCGGGGGAATAAAGCCCCGTTCGGCGGACCCTTTTATGGGAAACTTAGGAAGTGCAGCAGTTTAAATGCGCCATAGATCCATGAGATTTGCGCTGGGGGTGATCCGGCCGCCAAAAGGGTGGGCCCTCACCTGTAGTTCTCGTCCCAAAAAAGGCGGCCCCCCCGGTTCTGCGTGGCAAACGGGGGGAAAAACCGCCATCACTACCTCTGTGCGCACCCAATGCCACGCATGAGGATCTGTGGAGCGGTTGGCGAATCCCAAGTACTATCCATCATTTTTTTAAACCCGGGGATATGGCAATCCCCTGACCCCTGCGGGCAGGAGAAATCCCCCCTTTATCCCCCTTTTTGGGGCTGTGCCCCCCACGGTCTGCCTTTTGCATGAAGAATCCCCTGCCATTTTTCCCAGGGATGTAACACCTGCTTGGGGGGTGGAGGAGTACGTGGGGGTTTCCTGGATGACTTCCCCCTTTTTTGTTCCCCGGGGGGAAAAAACCCCTTTTTCCCTTTCCGGGGGGGCTCAAGCGTTTTTCCCCGGGGAGGCGGGGCCCCCAAGGGCCGGGGGAAAAACCCCCGAGGGGGATGGGGAGGCCCCCCCACAACCTGGGGAAACCGGGTAGGGGGGGGTTTCCCCTGAGGCCAGAGCCCGAGAAAGTGGACGCATGTGCCCCGGCCCCCCCCCCGGCCCCAAAAAACGGGGAAAAAGTCCTTCCTGGGCACGCAGGGTACTAAGGGTTTCGTCCCCAACTATAGGCCATTCCCCAAAACCCCCTTTGGGGCCCCCCCAAAGGGGGGGTTTAAAACCCCAAACAGTCAGCTGGACGAGGGCTGTGAGGGGGGTTTCCCCCAGTTTTGGGAAAAAACCCCCGGCAGCTCTCCAGTGTTGAAAGCCGCACGCAGTGGGGCCCCTTCCTGGTACAGACTGCGCCAGAAAATTTGGGCCCCCGGTCTGTACTCACCCCGGTTGTTGGGGAAACCCCCGGAGACCCCGTGTTGTCCCCGAGGGAAAACCTTTTGAAAAAGGGGGAAAGGGGCATACTCCCCCCTCGGAAGGATTTCCCCCTGGCCTGGTCTGGGCACTGAAAACTTTTTTAGCCCCCCCGAAACGGGCGCATTTTAAGGGGGTCCCCCACCCCCACCCCTCTGAGCGGCTGCACCAGTGCCCCGGGAACCAATGGTATTTTTCTACGTGGGCCTTGCCCCCAGCATTTTGTTTTTTGCCGTAAAAAACAAAAAAGGGGCAGCGAAACCAATTTGCATAATAATTTGGAACATAGTGTACATTAGGGACCACTACTACTTTTGGTCTCCAGTAGCTAACCACCTACCAGTATTCAGTACCTCACATTTTACCAGGGATGTCATGTAGTCACTTTGTGATTTTTATGTGGTTTTAATGGTTTGTCATTAGGTGTAATAAAGTTCTATATCTTTTATATATAAATATTCCAGGTGTGCGCGCCATATTGCATGGTCTCTTTTCATCTTATTCTTACATAGTTTTTTTCATGCAGGACACCGCACCCTCTTCTCAATTTTTGTCCTATTAGTAGTTGTTGAAATATGTTTGGTGCAACAACTCCATTCCTGTCTATGAGAGTTTACTTGCTAGATTTGTATGCTGTTTATAAAGTTAGAACAAAAAAAAACCTCCCAGAGGCTCACACAGGGAGAGCATGTGACTGCATTTCCTGTGTCTGTGTATGAGATAAGCAGCCAGAGAAGCAGCAAGATCTTCCTGTGTCTGTGTATGAGAGAAGCAGCCTGCTGTAGATGATGCACAGATAGAGACACACAGGTGATTTATTCCTGATCTATTAAGCTTATCATATATTGTTCCTGATTGTTCCTGAATAAAGAAGCTCTGTTGTCACACGCTTGGAGAGTAACCTGAATAATCCGCTGCCAACAGGTTATGGGCCCAGAGTGACACAGAACCCCAGAGTAACACAGCAACAGAAACCCAGAGCAAAGCAGCACAAAGCAACAGAGAAGATGTCCACTAGCAGCAATCCTGTCAAATTCTCAGTGCCAAGCCTCACTAACCAGAACTAGAAGTCCTGGAAATTCAAGGTGAAGATGCTGCTCATAAGAGAAGGTACGTGGAAATATACTCAGGAACAAGTGCCTCATCCATTACCAAATGACTGGCTAGAGATTTCAGAAAGCACAAAGCAGGATCTCCCTCAGTGTAGATGATAATCAGATTGCGCATATATGCAAGTGTGCAACTGCAAAGGAGATGTGGGATGAGTTACAGAAAGTGCATGAAAGAACAAATCTCAGCAATAAGCTTTATCTCATGAGAAAGCTGTATCAGTCTAAGCTAAGTGATGGACAGAATATGCAGGACTATATAAGAAACACCCTAGAGATTGTGGAGCAGCTCAGGAGTATTGGAGAAGAAATTAAAGATTTTCATGTTGCTGCACTTCAATTAAGTGGTCTTCCAGAGAGGTATGACACACTTGTGACTGAACTAGATGCACGGCCAGATGATGAGCTGACACTAGAGTATGTTAAAGTCAAACTTGTGGATGAATTCAAGAGAAAAACGCAGCATGTAAGCAGCAGTAATGAATCCAGAGCAGAAACAGCATTAAAGACACAGGATTTCCCTAAATAAAAGAGCAATCTAAGAGAAACTCGGGAATAATAATAATAATCTTTATTTTTTTATATCGCGCTAACATATTCTAAGAACTGTATCCATGTATGGCACAGACGTCTTGGGCACAGAGACCCAGAAGCAGTAAGGAAGCTAGCTCACAAAGCAAATGGTATTGAAATCAACCAGTGTAGTCACATGATGAAGTGCATTAGCTGTCTTAGGGCTCATACTCACTTGAGCCGAAAACTGATGATATTCAGCCGATAAAAAATCGGATTCAAATCGGACCAATGTTATTCAATAGGTGACATCTCATTTGCGTTTTTTTTCTCAGCCGAAATCGGTGTGAGGCTCATACCCATTAGTGGAAAAAAAATCGGTCCGTTTTCTGGAGGGAAAAAACGGTACGATTCTAGTAAAATGTCATGCGATTTGCATGCGATTTTAAATCGCACCATGCGTTTTCCATCAGTTTTCCATCTGTATGCAATGCGATTCTAACATGACGTTTTACATAGAGCAGTTATCTCTATGTAAAAAGTCATGTAAAAATCACATTGTAAAAAAAAAATTTACACATAAAACAAATAATTATATATATCTATATAGGTCATACACTTCCACATAGTATAATAGCCGCTAATTCATTCCCGGCTATACTGTAAAATCACACTGACAGCTTTAATAAAGAATAGAAACAATACATATACACACATAGAATACATATATATATATATATATATATATATCATTGTGACATATATATATATACATATATTTATAGTTGATACACTTCACATACTGTAATAGCCGCTAATTCAATTGCCGGCTTTTGTGAAATTACAGACCCGACATGAAATGACACATGGTTTACATACAGTTAACCATGTCATTTCATTTAGTTTGATATATGGTTTTCACTAACATTTACATGAGTGTATGTGTGCAAAATTTCATACATGTAGGAGTTAATTAAAGGTGTAAATTCATTGAAAAGAAATGCGTGGGCTCCCGCTGTATTTTCTCCACCAGACAGACAAAGCAAGCAAGTGGGGCAAATAATATTAGCCCAGGGAGGGTGCATTTATTTTTTGTACCCCCTGGCTACTAACATCTGCCCCCAGACACCCCAGAAAAGGCAAATCTGTAATTAGATTCGCCCTTTCTGGCACCTTGCCCATCTATTCCCATTGCCCTGTAGCGGTGGCGAATGGGTTAATAAGGGGTTAAAGCCACCTTGCAATTGAAAGGTGACTTTAAGCCAGGTTAATAATTGAGAGCTGTCAATTAGACAACTATCAATTATTAATCCTATTGTATGAAAGGAAAAAAAAACACACACACATTAATTATTAATCCTTTTAATGAAATAAAGACACAGTTTTGGACCATATTTTATTGCTCAGCTGTAATCCCCTGAATGAATCAGTTCCTCTCCCGGCGACAGGAGAGAATGTGATTACTGTGGGAAGCTTAATTGATTGCGTCCCACTTTCACTTCAGGTCAGGGTGAGCATGCGAGTGCTGTCCGATTTATACGCACCAGTCTCCTTTGAAAAGCCGGCAACTCATCCCCGGCTACTGTAAAATCACACTGACAGCTCACAAAACACTAGATAAATACACATAGAATACATATATATATATATATATATATATATATATACATGACATTGTGACACATACATATATATATATTTATAGTTCATACACTTCTACATACTGTAATAGCCATTAATTCAATTGCCGGCTTTTGTGAAATCACAGAAGCCGACATGAAATGATACATTGTTTACATACAGTTAACCATGTCATTTCATGTATTTTGATATATGGTTTTAACTTACAATTACATAAGTGTATGTGTGCAAAATTTCAGACATGTAGGGGTTAATTAAAGGTGTAAATTCGTTGAACAAAAATGCGTGGGCTCCCGCTGTATTTTCTCCACCAGACAGACAAAGCCAGCTAGTGGGGGCAGATAATAGCCTAGGGAGGGTGCATTTATTTTGTGCCCCCCCTGGCTACTAACATCTGCCCCCAGCCACCCCAGAAAAGGCAAATCTCTAATTAGATTATCCCTTTCTGGCACTTTGCCCGTCTATTCCCATTGCCCTGTAGCGGTGGTGAATGGGTTAATAAGGGGTTAAAGCCACCTTGCAATTGAAAGGTGACTTTAAGCCAGGTTAATAATTGAGAGCTGTCAATTAGACAACTATCAATTATTAATCATATTGTATGAAAGAAAAATCAAACACACACAGTTTAATAAAAAAGAAGTTTAATGAAATAATCAAACAGTTTTTGACCATATTTTATTTTCCTGCTAAAACTATCTCCTGTAATAAAAAAAAATAAAAAAGCAAAATTATTCTTACCTTTCCGATGCACAGTCAGGTCCCATGCTGTAATCCACCAGAAAGGGTTAACAGGTTACAGCTAGCAGGGAGCTAATGCTGCCTGCTGAGCTGTTACCCCATGAATGAATCAGTTCCTCTCCCGGCGAAAGGAGGTGTATTTATTTCATTAAAATTATTTATTCTTAAAGTGTGTGTGTTTTTTTATTTACTTCAATAGGATTAATAATTGATAGTTGTCTAATTGACAGCTCTCAATTATTAACCTGGCTTAAAGTCACCTTTCAATTGCAAGGTGGCTTTAACCCCTTATTAACCCATTCGCCACCGCTACAGGGCAATGGGAATAGACGGGCAAAGTGCCAGAAAGGGCTAATCTAATTAGAGATTTGCCTTTTCTGGGGTGTCTGGGGGCAGATGTTAGTAGCCAGGGGGGGCACAAAAAAAATGCCCCCTCCCTAGGCTATTATTATCTGCCCCCACTCGCTTGCTTTGTCTGTCTGGTGGAGAAAATACAGCTGGAGCCCACGCATTTTTTTTTCAACGAATTTACACCTTTAATTAACTCCTACATGTATGAAATTTCACACACATACACTCATGTAATTGTAAGTTAAAACCATATATCAAAATACATGAAATGACATGGTTAACTGTATGTAAACCATGTGTCACTTCATGTCGGGTTCTGTGATTTCACAAAAGCCGGCAATTGAATTAGCGGCTATTACACTATGTAGAAGTGTATGAACTATAAATATATGTATATCTATATGTCACAATGACATGTATACATATATATATATATATATATATATATATATATATATATATATATATTGTGGTACACCCAAGGGGATCTTGCTGGATGGGAGATACAGTGCCTACAAGTAGTATTCAACCCCCTGCAGATTTAGCTGGTTGACACATACGGAATTAACTTGGCATTGTGACATTTGTACTGTAGATCAGCCTGGAAGTGGGAAATGCACTGCAGCAAAAATTTTTGTTTTAATTTATTTATTTTTTTTAAAAAAACGTTAAAAGTTAATTCAGAGTGTCATTTATTATTCAACCCCTCAAACCACAAGAATTCTGTTTGGTCCCCCTAAAGTATTAAGAAGTAGTTCAGGCACCAAGAATAATGAGCTTCACATGTGTGGATTAATGATCTCTTTTGCCAGCCTTTTCTGACTATTTAAGACCCTCCCCAAACTTGTGAACAGCACTCATACATGGTCAACATGGGAAAGACAAAGGAGCATTCCAAGGCCATCAGAGACAAGATCGTGGAGGTCACAAGGCTGGCAAGGGGTACAAAACCCTTTCCAAGGAGTTGGCCCTACCTGTCTCCACTGTTGGGAGCATCATCCGTAAGTGGAAGGCTTATGGAACTACTGTTAGCCTTCCACGGCCTGGACAGCCTTTGAAAGTTTCCTCCCGTGTAGAGGCCAGGCTTGTCTGAAGAGTCAAGGCTAACCCAAGGACAACAAGGAAGGAGCTCCGGGAAGATCTCATGGCAGTGGGGACATTGGTTTCAGTCAATACCATAAGTAACGTACTCCACCGCAATGGTCTCCGTTCCAGACGAGCCCGTAAGGTACCTTTACTTTCAAAGCGTCATGTCAAGGCTCGTCTACAGTTTGCTCATGATCACTTGGAGGACTCTGAGACAGACTGGTTCAAGGTTCTATGGTCTGATGAGACCAAGATCGAGATCTTTCGTGCCAACCACACACGTGACGTTTGGAGACTGGATGGCACTGCATACGACCCCAAGAATACCATCCCTACAGTCAAGCATGGTGGTGGCAGCATCATGCTGTGGGGCTGTTTCTCAGGCCAAGGGCCCTGGCCATCTGGTCCGCATCCATGGGAGGATGGATAGCACGGCCTACCTGGAGATTTTGGCCAAGAACCTCCGCTCCTCCATCAAGGATCTTAAGATGGGTCGTAATTTCATCTTCCAACAAGACAACGACCCAAAGCACACAGCCAAGAAAACCAAGGCCTGGTTCAAGAGGGAAAAAGTCAAGGTGTTGGAGTGGCCTAGTCAGTCTCCTGACCTTAACCCAATTGAAAACTTGTGGAAGGAGCTCAAGATTAAAGTCCACATGAGACACCCAAAGAACCTAGATAACTTGTAGAAGATCTGCATGGAGGAGTGGGCCAAGATAACTCCACAGACCTGTGCCGGCCTGATCAGGTCTTATAAAAGACGATTATTAGCTGTAATTGCAAACAAGGGTTATTCCACAAAATATTAAACAAAGGGTTGTATAATAATTGACCCACACTTTTATGTTTAAAATTTATTAAAATTCAACTGAGCAACATAACTTTTTGTTTTGTAAGATTTATGCTTCTGTTAATAAATCCTACTTCTCGTTTGCAGTTTGAAGGCTCTAACTTATTTGCATCTTATCAAACCAGCTAAATCTGCAGGGGTTGAATACTACTTGTAGGCACTGTATATTTCTTCTAGCAGACTGAAGTTTGCTCAGGATTTTCCATGATCACAAGGACCTGTGATGAGGTCATAATCATGTGATGTAAGGTTCTTTGTCTCTTTTGACATGTTCCTTGAAACTCAGTTTTCCGTCGGCCATTTTGCTTTCTGTCTTTCTGCAGCTCTTGCCCTCAGTTAATATGGAGTTTCCAGTTGTCATGTTCCCGCCCTGATTCTCTCCCTCTTGCTTCTTAAGCAGCCTCAGCTGAACAATCAGTGCTCCTGAATCAAGCCTCAGTCAGCCTGTGACCTGACTCCTGGAAACCTAGGATTTTGGACTCCAGCTATTTCCTACTGAGGAACCTTGGAACACTTTTGGACTTTGGAAACCTGCTGTCTGGTGAATCCATGTTTGCAGAGGAATTACGGTACAGAGAAGAGATCCTGAACCTGCTTGGAGAGTTATTGTAGAGCTTGAAGTTACTCTGGCCTGCTGTGTTCTCCTGCCTCTGTTCCTGCAAACTGTGTGACCTTTTCTGCATGCTTGTATGAAGTAATACAAGTCATTTCATATCAACCTATGTCGCATGTGTTTTCCTCGCACCCAAGCACAAGACGCTATAGGAACTGTACACTATACATGACAAGATTCAGGAGCCAATGTTTAGTGTCTGCTGGGTCTGGGAAAGCCGTGTCTGCTGTGACTGTGGATATCAGATGTCCGTTTAATACCTTCTGTGATGACAGTGGTTGTGACTTCTCACAACCATTCCAGGTGAGCGCATTCCCTTAAATGTTACTCTGGAGTGTTACCACAGGTAAACACTATTGTTTTTTTTTTTTTTTTCCTTTCCTCTTCTCCTTCCAGCACTTCTGCCTTAAAAGATCTGGAAGATGGAGGCCCGCATAAAAGAGCTTTGCGGAGTGACTGATACAATCCTTGCAGATATACAGACTATAAAGACCCGTTTTGCAAGCCTACAGGACCTCACTAATCATAATTTGCAAGTGTTTGGACAAACTACTCAGGAATTACGAGCCAGGATTGAGGCTCTAGAGGAACGAGTCCAGGCTCCTGCCATAACCCCGAGTTCTGGGATCCCCAAGTTACCTCCTTTTCGTTTTGGCGGTGAACGTGAGAAATTCAGGGGATTTATTAATCAATGCAATCTATTTTTCTCTGCACATGCTTCACAATTTCCCACTGAACGATCCAAAGTGCTTACTATAATCATGTTGCTTACCAATAAAGCTTTGATGTGGGCAAACCCTCTGATTGAGACTGAGGATGATTGTTTGAATCACCCTGATGCTTTTATTTCAGCCATGGGGCAGGTGTTTGATGACCCCAATCGAGGTGCAACAGCTGAAGCAGCCATGTTAACTTTGCGCCAAGGTAAGCGTTCAGTAGCCGAATATGCCCTGGATTTCAGGAGATGGGCTCTTGATACCACTTGGGACACTTCCGCTAAAAAATCTATTTTTCGGAAAGGGTTGTCTCCACTGATTAAGGATGAACTTGCTCGTGCCGACCCTCCCACTGCGTTAGTTGACTTTATTAACTATTGTATCCGTATTGATGCTCGTCTGACTGAACGCAGGCAAGAGAGATGGTTCGAAAATAATAGCACTAACCTTTTACTACCTCCCTCCTCAGCTAAGGAACCTTTGAGTAGGATCACAAGGGAACCAGAACCTGAACCCATGCAGGTGGACTCTTTACAAAGACGGGTTAGTGATGCACGCAAAGAACATCGTATAAAGGAAAATCTATGTTTCTACTGTGGTAAGTCAGGGCACTTCATTATAAACTGCCCCAGCCGTTCTCGTAAGACTACTGCAGCAGTCATTCACTGTGAGTGTTGCGAGAGGGGATCTGTCAGGTCCGAGCCTCAGGCTCCAGAGAGATCTGCTGCAAGAGATCTTGATTTCTCGGACTTAAACTCTGTTAGTTCTGGGGACGATGACGGTATAAACGCTGCAATTTTTCAAGTTTCCTCAGCGGTGTCCCAGCTGAGTTGTAAAAGAAACAATTCTCATTGCTTCCTTTCCATCAAACTCTGGGTTGACTCAGTCTGGGTGTCTAGCTCTGCTATGATCGACTCAGGAGCAAGTGGAAATTTTATGGATATCTCCTTTGCTCTGAAACAGGGGATACGTTCAGTGGAGAAGGCTACTCCAGTACAGATGGAGACTGTGGATGGCTCTCTACTGACTTCTGGACCAGTGGATCAAGAAACAGAGCCTTTGAGGGTCCTTATGGGTAAAGATCATCAGGAGAAAATGTCTTTTATGCTTATCTCTTCTCCCCACTTTCCCATTATTCTAGGGCTACCATGGCTGCAGGCGCAGAATCCTACGATTAACTGGAGACCAAGGAATTACACTTTCCGGAGAAACAGATGAGTCAAGGAGTTTAAGCTTGCTCTGTTCCTAAAGGAACCATGTCAGTCCCTGAACTACCAGCTGTATACCAGGACTATGTGGATTTATGTGACAAGAAGAACGCTGATCAGCTTCCTCCTCACCGTCCATATGATTGTCCAATTGAATTATTACCTGGAGCCGAGATACATTTTGGTAAGATCTACCCCCTAGCGGGGCCCGAGCTACAAGCTTTGAAGGACTACATAGATGAAAATCTAGCCAAAGGCTTCATACGCCCCTCTTCATCTCCCGCAGGTGCACCCATCTTCTTTGTGAAGAAGAAAGATGGATCTCTGAGACCCTGCATAGACTATAGGGAACTCAATAAGGTTACTATTAGAAACCATTATCCATTGCCATTAATCCCTGAGTTGTTGGAGAGAGTGCGGCACGCCAAAATTTTCTCTAAACTGGATCTCCTTGGGGCCTATAACTTGGTCCGTATTAGACCTGGGATGAATGAAAGACTGCATTCAGGTCACGCTATGGACACTTCGAATATCTAGTTATGCCTTTTGGTCTGAGTACCGCCCCAGCCACTTTCCAACACTTGGTGAATGACATCTTCAGGGATCTCCTAGATACATTTGTGGTGATTTATCTGGATGATATTCTAATTTTTTCTAACTCCACAGAGGAACATCATGGACTGTCATGGGTGTATCGCCACGAGGATCGTCGCGATTACACACTCTGACTTCTCACAGCTGAGTTGCTGTTTCTTTGTGTTTGGTAATGAGAGAGTTAATTTTACCTAGCTCTTTGCTAAGACTAGGTCCAGCCTCGCCCGGCTGCTTTTGATTATGTTCTAATTAGATTCCTTCATATACCTGCCAGTCTGCTTGTTAGATGCCGGTGAAAGCCTTTATGTAGTCTAGCAGACTGGATCGGTTCTGAGAATACTTAAGCTAAGAGCTCCTTAGTTGTTTTTACTCTTATAGCTTATAGTTTATCTCTGAGACCTTAGGTGTTCCTACTGTGTGTGAGTGTTGTATGTAAGACTTTATTTACTTTATTTCTTGTCTTTCTTGTATGTCTTTCTGTTCATTAACCGTTACCTGTTCATTCCCTTTGGTGGTAATCAGGGTCCTTCTTAGGACTAGATTACAGTTGGCAGGGATTGATAGGAGACAGGGTTTACGCTGGTGGCCTGGACCTCTGTACCTTTAACAGTACCGCCAGGTAGAGGGATTAGTTAGGACCCCAGTTTAGGGTCAGCATAGACCCCGGTCACCCTCTAGCCGGAGACAGCGTATAACGGATTCCGTATTGACCCACTGGACTTTCTGTCAGGTAATTCTATGTTATCATATATCTATGCGCATGTTATATTGTATGTTGCCCTTTTGATATAGATTACTGTCATCACATATATATATATCTGCTATACAGCGTGACATTTTCACCGGCCTTACTAAAGATTCTCTCCAGCTGTCATGGATCCAGTAGCCCAGCTGGCCCGGCAGTTGCAGGGGTTGTCCATGGAGTTTGCAGACATTAAGTCCAAGGTTTTGTTCCCCCCGGAGCAAACCAGATCTGAACCTAAGGTTGCTCTCCCGGACAGGTTCACTGGTGGGCGGGACAAATTTTTTACTTTCCGGGAGGCATGTAAATTGTACTTTCGGCTGCGGCCTCGGTCATCTGGGAGTGAAGAGCAGAGGGTGGGAATTGTTATCTCGCTCTTACAAGGGACCCTCAATCTTGGGCGTTCTCTATTCCTCCAGGCTCCCCAGATCTCCAGTCAGTGGATCGATTTTTTACTGCCCTGGGTCTGGTATATGATGATCCGGATCGAGTTTCCCTTGCTGAAACAAAGTTACGTAAAATACGGCAAGGAAATCGTCCAGCGGAGGAATATTCTTCTGAGTTCCGTAGATGGGCAACAGATACTCAGTGGAATGACCCAGCTCTTAGGAGCCAGTTTTGTCAAGGGTTGTCTGACAAATTAAAAGATGTGTTGGCTCAGTATGATTCTCCTCCATCACTGGAGGCTGCTATGGCCCTCGCTATTCGCATGGATAGACGAATTCGGGGAAGACGCGAGGTAACTCCGCCTCCCGTGATGACTCCACCTACTACTAAAGTCCCTTATACTGAGGTTCCCCTGGTCTGTTCTGAGGAACCCATGCAGTTGGGAGGGACATCTTTTTGTAGGAGGGAATTGGCGGTGCACCGCAAGACTAGAAGGTGTTTCTCTTTTGCGGGAGAGAGGGACATTTTGTTGGGGGTGTCCATCCCGGGCCTCTTTGAGCAAAGGAGTTAACCTGGGAGTGTGTATTTCGTCCCCAAATCCCTCTCAGTTTCTCGTGCCTGCGGAGGTGGTGATTGGTACTAGAACTGAGAGGATTTCTGTTTTTCTTGATAGTGGGTCCGGGGCTAATCTGGTGGACGCTCGGTTTGCCCAGGTGCATGGTATGCAACTGAGTGTATTGGCCAAACCGGTCCCTATAGTCTCTATTGATTCTAGACCTCTCGGTCAAGGTAGCTTGGTACAAGCTGTTCATAACATAGATCTTCGAGTAGGGGCAAGACATAAAGAGCAATTGTCTTGTTATGTGTTGGAGGGTCTACCTACTCCTATTGTGTTGGGACTTCCTTGGTTGGCTAAACATAACCCAGTGATTGATTGGCAATCCGGAAAGATAAGCCAGTGGGGTGAATTTTGCAGGAATAACTGCATGAGCACGGTCATCGGTGCGGTTGTGCCTAGGACTTTGTCTCCTTTTCTGGAGGACTTTGGGGAGATGTTCTCAGAGGAGGGGTGTAAAGAGTTACCTCCTCATCGCGCATATGACTGCTCAATAAAGTTGCTTCCTGATGCCTTATCTCGTACTTTCCCAGGGGCCGGGAAGACGGATGATCCGGTTCCTATTCCTCAGGAGGGAGTTGTAGTGTCAGCTGTATGCTCTGAGCTTGAGGGGGAGGTATTGGGGGCTCAGGGGGACGCCCCGGTGGGACTTCCAGGGAGACTGATAGTTCCAGATCGGTTCCTGAAGGTTACGGGGAACCGTTACAAACGGATGGCTGATAGGGGGAGAGTTTCTGGTCTAGATCTGAAGGTGAACGATCTAGTTTGGTTGTCTACCAGGAATATAAAACTTAAAGTTTCCTCCTGGAGGTTGGGTCCCAGATTCATCGGGCCGTACAGGATCAGTTCCATAATTAATCCTGTGGCATTTCGTCTGGACCTCCCTCCTACGTTTAAAATTCATAATGTGTTTCACAAGTCATTACTTAAAAAGTATGTGGCACCAGTCATACCGTCACCTCTACCTCCGCCTTCAGTGGTGGTCAATGATAACGTGGAATTTCATGGGTCGAAAATCATTGACTCACGTCTCAGTCGCCGATCCCTTCAGTACTTGGTTCATTGGAGGGGGGTATGGTCCTGTGGAGAGGACGTGGGTCCCTGCGTCTGATGTTAACGCAGATCGATTGGTTCGGACCTTTCACACAACTCACCCGGGCAGACCTGGCCCTGAGGGTCCGGAGTCCCCTCGTAGAGGGGGGGTACTGTCATGGGTGTATCGCCACAAGGATCGTCGCGATTACACACTCTGACTTCTCACAGCTGAGTTGCTGTTTCTTTGTGTTTGGTAATGAGGGAGTTAATTTTACCTAGCTCTTTGCTAAGACTAGGTCCAGCCTCGCCCGGCTGCTTTTGATTATGTTCTAATTAGATTCCTTCATATACCTGCCAGTCTGCTTGTTAGATGTCGGTGAAAGCCTTTATGTAGTCTAGCAGACTGGATCGGTTCTGAGAATACTTAAGCTAAGAACTCCTTAGTTGTTTTTACTCTTATAGCTTATAGTTTATCTCTGAGACCTTAGGTGTTCCTACTGTGTGTGAGTGTTGTATGTAAGACTTTATTTACTTTATTTCTTGTCTTTCTTGTATGTCTTTCTGTTCATTAACCGTTACCTGTTCATTCCCTTTGGTGGTAATCAGGGTCCTTCTTAGGACTAGATTACAGTTGGCAGGGATTGATAGGAGACGGTTTACGCTGGTGGCCTGGACCTCTGTACCTTTAACAGTACCTCCAGGTAGAGGGATTAGTTAGGACCCCAGTTTAGGGTCAGCATAGACCCCGGTCACCCTCTAGCCGGAGACAGCGTATAACGGATTCCGTATTGACCCGCTGGACATTCTGTCAGGTAATTCTATGTTATCATATATCTATGCGCATGTTATATTGTATGTTGCCCTTTTGATATAGATTACTGTCATCACATATATATATATCTGCTATACAGCGTGACATGGACATGTGAGAATGGTCTTAGAACGCCTAAGACAAAACCATCTCTACATCAAACTTGAAAAGTGTGAATTCCATAGGACCGAAATTCAATTTCTGGGGTATGTACTATCTACGCAAGGGATTAGTATGGATGGAAGCAAGACCCAAGCCATCAAGGATTGGCCAATTCCTAGAAATGTGAAGGAGGTGCAGCGCTTCATCGGGTTTTGCCAACTTCTATAGACGTTTCATTAGAAATTTCTCTGAGGTAGTGTCACCTATCACCCAACTTACCCGGAAACAGTCTAGGTTCTCCTGGACCCCGCAAGCTCAGGAAGCATTTTCCTGTTTAAAGGATAAATTTACCACCGCACCTATCTTAGTACATCCCAACCCCGAGCTTGCCTTCATAATAGAGGTGGATGCTTCAGACTGTGCCGTTGGAGCTATACTCTCTCAGAGAACAGGTGAGAAGAATGTCTTGCATCCCTGTGCCTTCTTTTCCCAGCAGTTGTCTTCGGCTGAGAGGAACTAGGATGTGGGCAATAGAGAATTGTTGGCCATTATTGCCGCCTTCAAGGAATGGAGGCACCTTCTTCAGGGTGCTGCACAGCAAATAGTCGTCCTGACAGACCATCGTAACCTTGAATTTATCAGGTCGGCTAAGTGCCTGACTCCTCGCCAGGCTCGCTGGAATCTTTTCCTAAACCAATTTAATTTTGTCATTTCTTATAGACCAGGATCGCGCAATGGAAAGGCTGATGCACTCTCTAGGATTCATTCAGCAGAGACAAGTCCACTTACTCCTCCTAAGACTATTCTTCCTGACTCTAGATTCCTGGGAGTGATTCATAATCAAGACCTACTTAAGGACATCAAGGAAGCATACCATGCGGATTCCTTTTTGGCACAACCCCCAAGGGACGTAAGTCTTGTCTTTAAGAATGGTGTGTGGATTCAGGGACAACGTCTGTATAATCCTGAAACAGTCAGATTGAGAGTATTGCAACTCATCCACGATTCCAAGATAGCCGGGCATAGGGGAATTCTAAAGACACAAGAATTTCTTTCTCGTTTCTTTTGGTGGCCCACTTACAGGAAAGATGTCTTAAAATATGTCATTTCATGTGAAGTCTGTGCAAGATGCAAAACACCTCGCTCCTCACCAACTGGTCTGTTACAACCTCTTCCCACCCCGTCCAGCCCGTGGGGATCCATTTCTATGGACTTCATTGTGGAGTTACCAACCTCTCAAGGGAAGAACACCATTCTAGTGGTGGTTGATCGTCTAACAAAAGCAGCTCATTTTATCCCTTGTGTCGGCTTACCCACTGCAAAACAGACATCAGACTTGATGATTAAGAATGTGTTTCGCTTACATGGAGTACCGGATGAGGTCATTTCGGATCGAGGGGTGCAATTCACTTCAAGGTTTTGGCAAAATTTCTGTGCCGCATTGGACATTAAAGTAAACCTTTCTTCTGCTTTTCATCCCCAGACTAATGGACAGACAGAACGAACCAATCAAACCCTGGAGCAGTATCTCCGCTGCTTTATCTGCCACCTACAGGATGATTGGGTGGATCTACTTCCATTAGCTGAGTTCTCGTATAACAACTCTCAGAGTGCCTCCACTAAGCAGTCTCCTTTTTACTCCAATCTAGGTTATCATCCTAACATTCTTCCTCGATTTCCCATAGATACGCCCTTGCCGGCAGTGGCTGAAAGAATCACTTCTTTACAAAAGAATATGGATCTTCTAAAGGAAAATCTAGAATTGGCTCAGGAAAGGTACAAGAAAGCAGCAGATAAATTTCGTAAACCTGCACCAGCTTTCAAGGTAGGAGATTTGGTCTGGCTGTCAACCAGAAATCTTAAAATAAAGATTCCATCGTCTAAATTGGGACATAAGTACATTGGACCTTATAAGATCAGTAAGATTATAAGTGCTGTTGCTTGTCGTCTTCAACTGCCCAGAACTATGAGAATCCACCCTGTCTTTCATGTATCCCTACTAAAGGCTGCAACACCCAATACGTTTCCTGGACGTTCTTCTCCTTGCCCTGACCCAGTGCTGGTCGATGGTCAGGAAGAATTTATGGTGGAAAGGATTCTAGATTTCAGGTTGTACAGAAATCAGTTGCAATATTTGATTAAATGGCAGGGCTACCCAGTGGAGGACAACTCATGGGAACCAGTCAATAATGTAAATGCTCCTCGCCTGCTCCGCCAGTTTCATCAGAGGTACCCTGACAAGCCTGGTCTGAGGTCAACCGGAGGTTGTACTTAAGGGGGAGTAATGTAAGGTTCTTTGTCTCTTTTGACATGTTCCTTGAAACTCAGTTTTCCGTCGGCCATTTTGCTTTCTGTCTTTCTGCAGCTCTTGCCCTCAGTTAATATGGAGTTCCAGTTTTCATGTTCCCGCCCTGATTCTCTCCCTCTTGCTTCTTAAGCAGCCTCAGCTGAACAATCAGTGCTCCTGAATCAAGCCTCAGTCAGCCTGTGACCTGACTCCTGGAAACCTAGGATTTTGGACTCCAGCTATTTCCTACTGAGGAACTTTGGAACACTTTTGGACTTTGGAAACCTGCTGTCTGGTGAATCCATGTTTGCAGAGGAATTACGGTACAGAGAAGAGATCCTGAACCTGCTTGGAGAGTTATTGTAGAGCTTGAAGTTACTCTGGCCTGCTGTGTTCTCCTGCCTCTGTTCCTGCAAACTGTGTGACCTTTTCTGCATGCTTGTATGAAGTAATACAAGTCATTTCATTTCATATCAACCTATGTCTCATGTGTTTTCCTCGCACCCAAGCATAAGACGCTATAGGAACTGTACACTATACATGACATGTGATCAGGTCAGCTGATGTGTACCTCACCTGAGGGTGTGGACTAGGCCTATAAAACAAGGAGCTGTTGTAGTTGGTGGGTGTGGAAGGAAGGAGTTTGGGCTGGAGTCAGCCTGGAAGATTGTTTTTGTTACAGTGTGTCAGTGCGCACCAGGAAGCGAGTACCAGACCACCCGGAATGGCACCTGGCGGTCTCTGCTAACCTGCAGCCGCTTAGTTAAGCCCGTCTCAAGCAAGGGTGAGTCTGGGACCAGTGGATCTCCAACTTGGAGTGATTTATGTTCTGTTTTGATTTTGTTATCTGGACTTTTTGTTGAACCGTTATTAAAACCACTGAATTTTGAACTAGAAGCCTGTGTGTATGCCTCATTACTGCGGCCCGGCCCCTGCCTACCAGAGCGGTTCCCTACAATTGGTGGCTTGAATGCGGGCAACGCAGTGAGGTCAGGCTGTTTTTTTTTTCTGCATGACAGTAAATGTCCTGGGTGAAGAAAGTGACGCAAAACCCGGTGGATAACTGTCCGGAGATGGAGAGCACAGTAAAAATGCCATGCGACAGCAGCAGCTGGCTATACAGCAGCAACAGCAGGCTATGCAGCAGCAGCAGGCTATACAGCAGCAGGCTATGGAACAGCAACAGGAAACCAATAGTCTACTGATGCAGCACATCGCAGCGCCGCAGACAGCAGGAGCTGCCCGGGAATGCCAGGATGTCCGGAAAGCGGTGCGTACAGTGATCCCAAAGATGGAGCAATCAGATGACGTCGAGGTATACCTGGAGATGTTTGAAGGCGTGGCTAAGAGGGAGAGACTTCCCCAGGACCAGTGGGCCGAGATCGTGGCTCCGTTTTTGGCTCCAGGACCCGTGAAAGCCTATAGAGACCTACCCCCCGAGCACCAGAGGGACTACGAGATCGTTAAGGGTGAGATACTCGCACGTCTTGGGTAAATGTGTTAGTCCGGGCTCAGCGGGTACACCAGTGGAAGTTTTCCCCTTCTGAGCCAGCTCGGTCCCAAATTATGACTTGATACACCTGATAGAAAAGTGGTTGCAGCCTGAGGTGGTGTCACCCCGTGCTATGCTGGATCGGATAGTGACTGATAAGTTCTGGAGGACTTTGCCTCACACCCTGCAAAACTGGGTTGGACAGGCAGCCCCTACTGATGGTCTCCAAATGGTAGACCTCATTGAAAGATATGGGCTACCAAGGAGATACAGGGAGAGACTACCCGAAGGTAATGAGTAAATTTCCCAAACCTTCACCCGCCGTTCGGCGAGCAGAGACTCGGAAGGCCGCTCAAGACACGTCTGGGGACGAAAGAGGCCCCATAATCTGTTGGCGGTGCCAAGAACCAGGACATGTGAGAGCTGATTGCCCCAACCTGACTGAGCCCATGGACACAAACTATGGGTACTATCAGTCTCACTATGCCGAACACATGTGTGCAGTGGGTAAACCAGAGGGACCCAATATGAATCATTTGTGCAAAGTGGAGGTGGAGGGTAACCCTGCTGTGGCTCTACTGGACTCAGGGAGTCTCGTGACCCTAATACGAGCCAGCCACGTCCAAATCAG